>APFE031751883.1:72639-106067 GCA_000404065.3 Pinus taeda | reverse complement strand
ACAGGAAACTCAGGGTTTTCTACAGGATGTCTCAGGGTTTTCTACAGGATGTCTCTGAATTGCTACAGGATGGTCGACCGTGGAGGACTGAGGTGAGGAAACGGTGATGGACGGGTAGGAAGGGATGTGAGAGGGATGGATCAGGCTGGTGATGGCTTGGGAATGGAAGGATGAGATGGAAAACAGGTGGAGGGAGTGTGTTGGAGTGTTGGACGTGAAAGGTCAAGGAATGAGACTAAGCGAGGATTAGGAGATGTTTTAGGAACGGGCAGAACGCGGTGAAAAGCAGAGAAACGTGGTTGCATGCAAGGTTAAAGCAGAAAAGATGGTAATGAATGAGATGGAGAAGAGTGTAAATGAAACAAATGACCGACACTGTTGATCAAGCCAAGAAAGCATCAACCTACGCTAAGTATACTGTGATTGTATTGAACAGTGATCCAAAACGCAAGGAGGAATACGTATGGCACTGTGCTGAAGAGATGTGTGGTTCTTATAAATGACAAGGAAGCATCTAAATCCAAATCATAACTGTATCAACCAACTCATGCGTGTTTTTGGTGGTCTGCTATAGACTACACCCCAACCCTCAAACGAGATGGCAGTGAGCCTTAACAAACGATTTTAATGGAGCTCCAATGGATATCACGTATCATGTGCTATGCTAAACAAGTGAAAGTGACTGAACCATAAATAAAATCTATCTAACTCATAAGAAAATCAAATTACAAGACTGCCATTCAAATTGCATGTGTAAATGAAACGTAAAGTGCTGGAAAGGAACTAAAAACAATACTACAACAGAGGGGACCTATGGCTCTCAGGTTGGGCCCTAACCTGAGAGCTATAGTCTCCTAATAAAACTCAGGAATTGATCACTAGCTGTCCTCTTTATTAATCATTCAACGTCATGCCAAACTGGCTTACAGAAAAAGGAAACAAAACTGGACTGATTACAAAATGAGATGATAACCCAAGAGATTCAACAACCAATCTAAGGCTACGGCCTCCATATTTATACAAAAAAAAGATGATGATCTGCCAAGTAGCCTTGATTCTAGGAGCTCGGCTATCCACTGAAGTTTAACTGCAGATTTGTGAGGCAGTCAACAGTTGATGACTGTTGTTCCTGTAGGACAGCTGGCTACTTCTGAGGCTCGGAGGGGAGATTGATAGGAGCTCGGAGTTCTCGGTGGGAATCACGAGGACTGTCCCAATACTGTGGACATCCTTCCACAAAATCAGCAGTGCCACCTTATGTCTCCTTACTCCCTTTACGTTGTCTTTTGTTCCCCTTTTCATGCAAAAACCTGGAATCACAATGCATTAGTCACGTGGGTAAAGTGTCTAACCTTCCTCCTACAAGAAATGCATGCATAAGCAAAGAAAGATGAATGGTTTGAGCAAGTAAAGTAGGCCAAAATGAGCCCGAATTGTACCAAAATTGGGGCTCATCAGTAGAGTAGGAGAAGGCTCTGCAACTGAGTGCGTAAAGGCCTAGTAGTCCACAACTGAGTGCGCAGGGCGGAGTCGAATCTGTAACCGAGGAAGAAATTAATAAAGAGAAGTTTTATCATAATTCTGTGTATCTATTCTTGGGTTAATGCATGTTTGATATAATTTGCGAATATACTGCTTATTTACTGCGCGGACCTGTATGAATGGTTTATGTTGTTAAGTATAACTTAATGCATGAAAGTAGGCTAAGATAATCAACTAACATTGGAATACCAGTAAATTCTTGCGTAATAATGCAAAAGCACAGCGTCCAACCCCTGAATAGGGATGCGCGAAGACAGTATCTCAGGCTGCGAGTTATGGGAAAGTGCGTGAAGCACTTGCGCACAAGGTTGAACCGCGGACTGCTGGAACTCATCAAACATCTCTAGGGTGTGGAAACCTGGTTTTGGCACCCTCCTATACTACTTCAGGTGAGACCTCAATCCGCACTTCGCGGACTCTTACTAAAAAGGGCCAGTAGTACCAAGATTTGTTTGGCTAAATCAACTCTAAACCTGGGTCAGGCCCCAACAAGCCAACAAATGGCTCCGTTGCCAGGACTGGGATCTGTATAAGAGATGTCTAATGTTGTATCACTGGAATCCGACAAAGAAAGGAATTGAAAAGTGGTTGGACAGGAAGATTCACAAGTTTGCAGTGCAGGAAAACAGGAATCCGCGATTATCGAAGGAAGAGTGGTTAGATTGCTACTTATATACAGAAATCCATGAAATTTTATTTGCATCCTTCCCCTCTGAGTTATATGAGTGGGTCACAAAGCTAGTGTTAGTGCCTAAATCTACCTTAGGCTGAGAAAGGTAGGATCTAGGGTAACATCAAACCACGCTTAACTTGGTAGCTAGCCCTACCAGGTCGGGAGAGGGCTCTCTCCTTGTCAATCTCAGAAAAGATGGCCAATAAAGCTTGAGATGACTGATGTAATGACTGATTTAAGCTAGGTATGTGTGCAAAAGAGTTTGATTGAATATAATGATGTTTTGTTGGCTCAAATGGAAAGGCAGATTTTGGGTCTGGGGAATGCAGCACAGTTTTGCAAAGATCTCTATAGGGCAAGGTAGGCAACTGATTTGGCACTTCAAATTGAATGAAATGGGGAGCTTTTAGACAGGTGAGGAGTTGAAGAGGGCAAGAAAACCTCAGGGATCCTTTTCAAACAGCCGAAAACATAAATAACTAAGCAAACCCTAGGTAGAGCACTGCAATTTCAATGGATTCTACCTTTATCCTTGTTTGTTTTAGTTAAGATGAAACAAGAGAAATGATGGCATACATAACACACATGTAAACTTACAATTACAGAAGGGAACACAATACCAAAGCAAGATGCCACATGAATCTGATAAAGTGCTGCAAAACCTGGTCTATTCCTTAGCCAAAACTGTTGATATGAGTATGCAATGAAGCTCCAAGCTTTCTCAAAAGTCCAACCATGATAATGACTGAAAAATCACAAGATATAGGCAAACAATAACTCATCCTAGCCTCTAGGGGTCGAGCTCATAAGTTTAGGAGCTGTTTTAACAAATTCTAAACTGAGAACTAAAAATTAGGCAGTGGAACAACTTGCCTCTAAAAACTAGGGAACTGATTCATTCAGTTGCAAACTACCTTTCCATGGATGAATCTACCTCTATGAGTGAAAATTTAGCATAATTAAATCAAGATCCATCAAATTACATTATATTACATCATAGATTTGACATTAAGAAGGAGAAAAGTCAAATTGTCAAGAAACTAGGCGAAAAACAGAGTATTTTTGGTCAAACTGAGCAAAATTTCCCCAATGCACCGCGCTGATTTCCCTATGCGTAGCGCCTTTTTGCAGCTGCTTGTGGAGGCCTTCTCGGTGTCCAAATTTGCTCTAAGTGTACTTGTTGGAAAGGTCTGCTGTCTACTTTCTAGAACAAGTGGAATTTTTGAATTTGGCCTCCATTTGCTCCTCCAAAATTGAGTTCTCCCAACATTGCTTCCCGTGTGTCCAAAAAGGTGCAGAAAGGTCATTTTTGGGTGTTTTTGACCTTTTTGGGGGCTCAAAACTGGTCAAAATTTCTTGGCCATTAGTAGGCATGCATATTTTTTCATGACAAATCCAAAAATGCTGAGTTTTTATCAAAAGGAGTGCTCCATTAAAAGCGAGCGACAGGTGGCGCGACGCATTGGGCAGAAAAACCTGTGTTTTGGCCCATATTCCAAAAATGCAAAAAGTGTCCGAATTTTTTTAAATTTGGGCTGAGTGTTCTCCATCAAGTGTTGTGTTGGGCCAAGGAAGCCTCAGCCAATATCTGAAGTCTATCTTGCTCCTTTCACTTCCTCGATGCCTTTTTCAACTTGGCCTTCAAGTTCCTGATTCGTGCATTGCAACTTTTGTTTTTCACCAAGTAATGGTAGGCCATGTGCCTCAATGTTGTTTTCTCCCTGTTGGACTTCTCTAGCAACTTTTCCAAGTGGATATTAGCTCTCTCAAGCCAAGATTCTTGATCAGCATTGATTTCTTTCTCAAGTGGTGTGAGCTTCACTTTCCTCCTTCTAGCAGCTTGCTGGTTTTCTCGTATGTTTTGAAGCTCCATACTCGTTTGCTGATCCTCTAGCTGGTTGTTTCTTTGATCCAAGTATTTGATTACCCATTTATCTCTTTCTATGTTGAGGGACAAATCATTAATGTCTGCCTGTTGCTCCTGAATGATCTCCCTGAGTTTTGAGCTTTGTGGGCCCAAATCTGTGTCATCATCCTGAATGAGAATGGAATTCGTCTCCTGTTCTCCTAAAGGTCCCTCATCATGCAATGGCCACCTGCCCTTATCCTGAACCTGCTCTGCTGATGGAGGAAGCGAGACCCCTTCCACCCCGGGTGGAGATAATACTCACTTTGCTGCTGCAAACAACCGTCTTGTGCCCTTTTGATTGGTGACAAACACCAGCACACTAACGGTCTATGTCTCATGACTCTCCTGCTGATGTGAAGGTTCACCTATCTCATGAAAAACTGTTGGAGGTACTTGAGGATCCTTGAAGATCTCATGAGAAACGAAATCCTCCCATGAGATGTTCTGCAAACTAAGCTGATGCATGACCACAATTTTGATGAGTGCAAAATTATATATACTGTTGTACTGCTGCTGAGGAGTATTCCTTTGCACTAAGGTGGTCATCTTCTCAATGTTTCGGCAAATAAAGTAGGGAAGATTCATCGTTCTCACCCTGGTAAAGTGCATCAACAATATGATGTGATAAGCATATAGGCGAGAAAACTGGCCCTCACAGCTGAAATACTTTATTATGAGTTTCATCAAGGGAGCATATGAGTCTTTCAGATACCAGAAGGGAAAAACTCTGTTGAGATGTCTCTGGTAACCAACCTTGATGTAAAGCTCATATTGTTCCCTGTCAATCTGTTGCCTTTTATTCCACTACTCACCGACATTTGGAATTTCGGTTGCTAGAGAAATAGACTCCGGTGTCATGGTGAATGTCACACCTGCTACAGTGACTTGGCCGTTATGTAAATGGAGCACAAACAACCTAGCCAACTCATGATGGTATTGGACTCTTGTAACCATCTCACAGAACTGATAACAGGATTGGTGTTGAAAGCATGTGACAGCAAGAGGGCAGGCCTGCAGCTCGGCAAGTGAAGTAGGCTCCTCTCGTATATGTTTACCACCCTTGTGAGATCTCCTTGGTGCATGCATTTTTGTAGGAGAGTCACTGTGTGTTTCTTCATCTCGGTCATAGGAAGGATCAGATTCCATGTTTACTAATGTATGAGTTTTCTTGATGAGTATGAAGAGATTTATGGTGTTTTTAGTTTTCTGCTACCAAGGATGAGAATGTATGAGGGACTGTGGAGGGAGAGGGTATGAGAGGTTTTGGGAATGTTATTGACAAGTTTTTTGGGAAATAGGGGGTTTAGGGAATAGTATGTAAGCTTATGGACAACAATTAGGGTTTAGGAATTTTGTAACTAGGGTTTAGGATAGTGGGAGTTAGGGATATGGGAATTAGGGAATTTTAGGAATATGGAAATTAGGGAATGAGTGGATGAAACTGAAAAATGAATGGAGGGGTCAAAGAGTGAGGGGTGATGGAGTGGACTTGGTAGCAAAAACACAAATACAAACCCTCGGCAATTGTTTTTGAGAAAAAATTGCAAAGAGGTAGGGTTTGAGTTTTTCACACTAAACCACCATAAATTTTAAGAAAAACTCTTTCACTAGCAAGGGTAGAAATCTAGACTTACTTGCACACGATAGGATTGAGCAAATTTGGAAATTTGAGGGAGTTTATGGTGAAATCAGGCTTGCAGCTCTATGCGTTGTGCCACAAACCCAACATGCCGCGCCTTCTATATGTGTCGCACCAATGTATTTTTTACACTGTGGAGGGCAGCCCAATGTGTCGCGCCTGCTCTATGCGCTGTGCCCTTGAACTTACATAGTTTTGCTTCAAATTTGCTCCCTTTCTCTAACACGGCCTTCTCTTGCTCAATATTTCTTCTTTGAATGCAAATGAGCTCTTTGAACATGACCAATGAGTTATTTACAAGAGATTTTGATTTTTCACTCATAAAACCCACTTTTATCATGTTTGCATTGTGACTTACTTTTTCAACTCTGTTTTTGGGCAGTTTACTTCATTTTGCCTTTTATGAACTGAATGACTTAACTTTTTGTTTGCCTTGCAGGTGATGGAGATGCTAAAGCTTGGCAGGGTGACCAGGGTTGCCACTGAAGCTATTACAACATGAAAAAATGAAATTACATCAAATTTAGACATGAAAACATAGAATACTCTGAAATTTATTGGTACTGGAACTTTATTCAACCTCCTCATTCGCCTGCTGATCGTTATTGGACATTTTGAAGACCTTTTTGATGAAACCCTAGACCTAATGAAACTGAAACCCTAAAAATGACTCTTGGAGATTTAAAGACAAAAAGTGACTGCAGATGATATAGATGAATGCAAATGGGCCAGCAGGTAAAGGACATGAGGGAAAATGTACAGCAAGCCACTACCGTCAGATGATCCATGATCCCAATGGAATGTAGCTGACTGAGCGAGACACCGAATATGCAATGCAACAAGAGAATTTGACCACTGACGGAGGGATGAAGATATAGACACTAACATTGGCTCCAATGGAGATGGTAGCTCCTTGGAGGTGCCAAGAACTACAGATCTCTGGGAAAGCAAGCAGTGCCTTTGTCCATTGGGCTATAGATTCAATAACTTCGACAAACCAAAACCAAACTCTTGACTCAAAACTGACTTAAAACTGACTCAAAACTGAACTGGTTGAAACACAAAATGACTCAAGAATTACTTAACTGAAACAAGTACTTACAAAGATTTTTGAATGGCAGCAGACCATCGAGATTTGAGGAATTCAAATCATGATGAAAACCACCTACCTACTAATGAAATATGTACAATCATGTGTAGTGAGCCTTCCAATGTAACCAATCCAACAGATGGCTACATACTGAAATTATGCTCTCATTTTCCCTGAGCAGGTAGAACGATGTACATGTAGGCAACTCACAATAACAACTGAAACCAAGGCTTATCATAATGAACTAGGCAACATTCATCTTCTCTAATGCTTGCAAAAGAATGCTGAAGGGATCTTGAAAATCCTGAACCACTAGTTTGTCTTGAGCTCTAGCAGAAAAAATATAAGTACTCCCTTCATTATGATCTGAAAGAACAGCTAATTGCCGAGTGATAGGAAGGCATAGAGAGGTATCAGCTTCTGCCATTTGAGTGTTAGTTGTAAATTCCTCGATCATGAGAAATTGTGGCCTATTGTCTCTCTCAGGCTCATATTCCTCATTTTCATGATCTAGGTCATTCTTAAACAGAAAACAATCTTCAAGATTTTCAAACATGACAACCTTATCATTTCCATGAAAGAAAATATTATCAGTTTGCTGATCTATAAAGCTAATTACAAGACCGTCATCATTTTCAAAAGAGGAAGAAGTTTCACCAACACCTTCTTGACCATGTTCACACTGCAGACCTGCATTAGCTTGGGATGGAACCTGACCTTTCAGGAGTAGATCTATTTTATCTTCAGACAAAGGAGATAATAATTTTTGTTTTGTTTTGCTCAAGCGATTATTGTCTTCTTGAAATAACATTTCAAAACATGAAAAACTTGAATGACAGTCCTGAATTCCTTGGTCTTCTGAAATTTGAAAATATTGTTGATCATCCTCATATGACATGGCAATCAAATTATCATTTACCACTGAGTTATTGAAAGAAGATTTTTCGCTTACTTGAACAAAGGTTTCATCTTGTTTTTCATAAAATGACTGGATTACCTCCTCATGAAGGCTTTGTTCTAATGAAATGAGAACACTTGGGTCAATAACTCTGTTTTCTTCATTCCATATGATCTCAACAACAGAGCTCTCCTTCATGGGATTCAGAACAAGATACTCTTGATCATCATGATCTGAATCTAGATCTGAAATAGTTAACTTGACTTTATCACATTCTGAAATTGAAACTTGACTTTCATGCATGTTGTCTTCTTCTATGGACAGATTTGAAATAGAACCCTCTCCTTCATCATTTTCCATGGTAGTAAGATCTTGATCCAACTACAAATTTTCCTGCGCATCTTGATAAATATCCTCTTTATGCTGCTGAAATGGATTTTCATGCAGGGCTTCCATGATCTCATCATCCATGAAGTTATCATCTTCATAAGTTCTCTCAATATTTTCAATAAAACTATAAGCATGTTTGCAACAATTCTGAACTAAATTTAAGGATGGATAAGATTCTTTATACCTTTCAAAGAACATGGCATGGAAATCTTTTAAACAATAAATACAAGTAGGCGGCAAACTTTCATACCAAGATCGGGCTTCACCTTCCAGAGTGGCCATGAATATCTTCATTAAGCAATCTTCAGGAAAATCAACTTTCAACTTGCGAATATGTATGTGAAATCTAACCAGATGTAAAGCAGCATCATTCCTATCATCATCTTTAAACATAGGCAAATTCCTTTGCCAATTTACCTTCGAAATTTTATTTGGAAAACCTGGAATGTGATCTCGGCTCATGGGAGCATATCTTCAATCCAGCGAAACCATTTTGATAACAATGAATTCACCAAGAGATTCTTCAGGCTACTGGTTCTTGAAGAGTAGAGTCGCCATAAAAAGTCTGAACCTTGGATTTTCGACACTGGAGTTTCCAGGTGAGCGATTTCAGCCTTCCCATGTCTGATTGTTGTCCACCATCAACAATCAGATCTGAACTTGATTACATTTTACTGAGGAAACCAGATGTTCAGTTCATAAACTAAATCGGAGATTGACTGAAGCAACATTCATCTACTATGCACTTGTAGAGCAAGAGCAGTTCGAAGGCTACCTCGCTAACTTCAGGCTCCGTCTATAGCTTATAAAATGAAGAACACTAACAAACAAACAATTTCTTCCCCAGTGGAGTCGCCACTATGTTAGTGCCTAAATCTACCTCAGGCTGAGAAAGGCAGGATCTAGGGTAACATCAAACCACACTTAACCTGGTAGCTAGCCCTAACAGGTCGAGAGAGGGCTCTCTCCTTTTCAATCTCGGAAAAGATGGCCAATAGAGCTTGAGATGACTGATGTAATGACTGATTTTAGGCTAGGTATGTATGCAAAAGAGTTTGATTGAATGTAATGATGTTTTGTTGGCTCAAATGGAAAGGCATATTTTGGGTCTGGGGAATGAGGCTCAGTTTTGTAGAGATCTCTATAGGGCAAGGTAGGCAACTGATTTAGCACTTCAAATTGAATGAAATGGGGAGCTTTTAGATAGGTGAGGAGTTGAAGAGGGCAAGAAAACCTCAAGGATCCTCTTCAAATAGCTAAAAACATAAATAACTAAGCAAACCCTAGGTAGAGCACTGCAATTTCAATGGATTCTACCTTTATCCTTGCTTGTTTTGGTTAAGATGAAGCAAGAGAGATGATGGAATACATAAAACACATGTAAACTTACAATTACAGAAGGGAACACAATACCAAAGCAAGATGCCACATGAATCCCATAAAGTGTTGCAAACCCCGGTCTATTCCTTAGCCAAAACTGCTGATATGAGTATACAATGAAGCTCCAAGCTTTCTCAAAAGTCCAGCCATGCTAATGACTGAAAAATCACAAGATATAGGCAAACAATAACTCATCCTAGCCTCTAGGGGTCGAGCTCATAAGTTTAGGAGCTGCTCCAATAAATTCTAAACTGAGAACTAAAGATTAGGTAGTGGAACAACTTGCCTCTAAAAACTAGGGAACTGATTCATTCAGTTGCAAACTACCTTTCCATGGATGAATCTACCTCTATGAGTGAAAATTTAGCATAATTACATCAAGATACATCAAATTACATTAGATTACATCAAATTACATCATGGGTTTGACATTAAGAAGGAGAAAAGTCAAACTGTCAAGAAACTAGGCGAAAAACAGAGTATTTTTGGTCAAACTGAGCAAACTTTCCCCAATGCGTTGCGTTGATTTCCCTATGCATAGCGCCTTTTTGCAGCTGCTTTTGGAGGTCTTCCTGGTGTCCAAATTTTCTCCAAGTGTACTTGCTGGAACGGTCTACCTGTTTACTTTCTAGAACAAGTGGAATTTTTGAATTTGGCCTCCATTTGCTCCTCCAAAGCTGAGTTCTCCCAACACTGCTTCTTGTGTGTCCAAAAAGGGGTAGAAAGGTCATTTTTTGGGTGTTTTTGACCTTTTTGGGGGCTCAAAACCTGTCAAAATTTATTGGCCATTGGTAGGCATGCATATTTTTTCATGAAAAATTCAAAAATGATGAGTTTTCATCAAAAGGAGTCCTCCATTAAAAGCGAGCGCCAGGTGGCACGGCACATTGGGTAGAAAAACCTATGTTTTAGCCCAAAAGCTCCAAAAATGCAAAAAGTATCCCAATTTTTTTTGAAATTTGGGCTGAATGTTCTCCATCAAGTGTTGTGTTGGGCCAAGGAAGCCTCAGCCAATATCTGAAGTCTATCTTGCTCCTTTCGCTTCCTTGATGCCTTTTTCAACTTGGCCTTCAAGTTCCTGATTCGTGCATTGTAACTTTTGTTTCTCGCAGTAATGGTAGGCCATGTGCCTCAACATTGTTTTCTCCCTGTTGGCCTTCTCTAGCAACTTTTCCAAGTGGATATTAGCTCTCTCAAGCCAAGATTTTCGATCAGCATTGATTTCTTGCTCAAGTGGTGTGAGCTTCACTTTCCTCCTTCTAGTAGCTTGACGGTTCTCTCGTATGTTTTGAAGCTCCATAATCGTTCGTTGATCCTCTAGCTGCTTGTTTCTTTGCTCCATGTATTTCATTATCCATTTAACTCTTTCTAGGTTGAGGGAAAAATCATTAATGTTCGCCTATTGCTCCTACATGATCTCCTTGAGCTGTGAGCTTTGTGGGCCCAAATCAGTGTCATCATCCTGAACGAGAATGAAATCCGTCTCCTAGTCTCCTGAAGGTCCCTCATCATGGAATGGCCGCTTGCCCTTATCCTGAACCTGCTCTACTGATGGAGGAAGTGAGACCCCTTCTACCCCGGGTGGAGATAATACTCGCTTTGCTGCTGCAAACAACCGCCTTGTGCCCTTTTGATAGGTGACAAACACCGGCACACTAACGGTCTGTTTCTCATGACTCTCCTGCTGATGTGAAGGTTCACCTATCTCATGGAAAATTACTAGAGGTACTTGAGATGTTCTGCAAACCAAGCTGATGCATTACCATAATTTTGATATGTGCAAAATGATATATACTGTTGTACTGCTGCTGAGGAGTCTTCCTTTGCACTAAGGTGGTCATCTTCTCAATGTTCCGGAAAATAAAGTAGGGAAGATTCATCATTCTCACCCTGGTAAAGTGCATCAACAATCTGATGTGATAAGCATATAGGCAAGGAAACCGACCCTCACAACTAAAATACTTTATTATGAGTTTCATAAAGGGAGCATATGAGTCTATTAGATACTGGAAGGGAAAAACTCTATTGAGATGTCTCTGGTAACCAGTCTTGATGTAAGGCTCATACTGTTCCCTGTCAATCTATTGCCTTTTATTCCACTGCTCACCGACATTTGGAATGTCGGTTGCTAGAGAAATAGACTCCGGTGTCATGGTGAATGTCACACCTGCTAGAATGACTTGGCCGTTATGTAAATGGAGCACAAACAACCTGGCCAACTCATGATGGTATTGGACTCTCGTAACCATCTCACAGAACTGATAACAATATTGGTGTTGAAAGCATGTGACAACAAGAGGGCAATCCTGTAGCTCGACAAGTGAAGTAGGCTCCTCTCGTATATGTTTACCACCCTTGTGAGGTCTCCTTGGTGCATGCATTTCTGTAGGAGAGTCACTGTGTGTCTCTTCATCTTGGTCATAGGAAGGATCAGATTCCATGTTTGCTAATGTATGAGTTTCCTTGATGAGTATGAAGAGATTTATGGTGTTTTTAGTTTTCTACTACCAAGGATGAGAATGTATGAGGGACTGTGGAGGGAGAGGGTATGAGGGGTTTTGGGAATGTTATTGACAAGTTTTTTGGGAAATAGGGGTTTTAGGGAATAGTATGTAAGCTTATGGACGCAATTTGGGTTTAGGATTTTTGTAACTAGGGTTTAGGATAGTGGGAGTTAGGGATATGGGAATTAGGGAATTTTAGGAATATGGGAATTAAGGAATGAGTGGATGAAACTGAAAAATGAATGGAGGAGTTAAAGAGTGAGGGGTAATGGAGTGGACTTGGTAGCAAAAACACAAATACAAACCCGAGGCACTTGTTTTTGAGCAAAAATTGCAAAGAGGTAGGGTTTGAGTTTTTTCACACTAAACCACCATAAATTTTAAGAAAAACTCTTTCACTAGCAAAGGAAGAAATCTAGACTTACTTGCACACGATAGGATTGAGCAAATTTGGAAATTTGAGGGAGTTTATGGTGAAATCAAGCTTGCAGCTCTACGCGCCGCGCCTTCTATATGTGTTGTGCCAATGTATTTTTTACACTGTGGAGGGCGGCGCAATGTGCCGCGCCTACTCTATGCGCCGCGCCCACGACCCAATGCGCTGTGCCCTTGAACTTGCATAGTTTTGCTTCAAACTTGCTCCCTTTCTCCAACACGACATTCTCTTACTCAATATTTCTTGTTTGAATGCAAATGAGCTCTTTGAACATGATCAATGAGTTATATACAAGAGATTTTGATTTTTCACTCATAAAACCCGCTTTTATAATGTTTGCATTGTGACTTACTTTTTCAACTCTGTTTTTGGGCAGTTTACTTCATTTTGCCTTTTATGAACTGAATGACTTAACTTTTTGTTTGCCTTGCAGGTGATGGATATGCGAAAGCTTGGCAGGGTGACTAGGGCTGCCACTGAAGCTATTACAACATGAAAAACTGAAATTACATCAAATTTAGACATAAAAACATAGAATACTACGTTTTTCCTCAAAACAGGGTTTTGAGGAAAAATACATTTCTGAGCAAGTGATTATGAAATTTATTGGTACTGGAACTTTATTCAACCTCCTCATGCACCTGCTGACTGTTATTGGACATTTTGAAGACCTTTTTGATGAAACCCTAGACCTAATGAAACTGAAACCCTAAAAATGACTCTTAGAGATTTAAAGACAAAAAGTGACTGCAGATGATCTAGATGAATGGAAATGGGCCAGCAAGTAAAGGACATGAGGGAAAATGTACAACAAGCCACTACCGTTAGATGATCCATGATCCTAATGGAATGTAGCTGACTGAGCGAGACACCTAATATGCAATGCAACAAGAGAATTTGATCACTAGCGGAGGGATGAAGATATTGACACTAACAGCTAATAACCAGTCAGGGAAGGTGTAGGCTCGACAAACCTATTGTGTGGACTCCAAAGTTGGTGTGCAGACTAGAAGCATCGGAAGATAAGATCGCGCGCATCGTGGGTCACTGGCTCGATCGAATCATAGGAGGATTTATCACCGAGTTCGTGGTAGATACTTCAGTCAGCTATAGCGAAGCAGAACAACACTTCTTCAAAGGACCGCGAGGTAAGTACGTTAAATCTTATAACACTTAGATTAAGATGCTATTGTGTGAAAAGCAGGTTATGTGAATAAATTAATTTTTGGGGCTACGTGAAGTGGGAGGATCTACATAAACGAAGGTAGCGCAGAACTAGCGTCTAGCCCCTTGATTTCACCTTTGCGAGAAAGCGAGGAAGAGCTCGCGAAGGTATCACCAAGAAGTGAGATCAGTTTGATACGGCAACGAATTCTGCACATACCACTTCCACCTACACCACTATCAGTTTCACCATCTTCACCCCCGTCTTTTCCCACACCACATTCGCCACTGCCATAGTTCAATATGGCAAGCGTGATAAAATTGATGGTGTTTAAAGGAGTAGGGAACGAAGATCCGGACCAGTTTTGGTTAGTGGTAAAGGTTGTATGGGAAGCGCAGGGACTCAAAGATGAGGATATAAAGATAGCAACATTGGTCAGCGCCTTGAAGCATCGCGCACTAACGTGGTACATTAAGCATTCTAATGACAATCCAAATGTAGGGATCACAGATATCCAAGCTGTGCTAAACAGGGAATTTAGCAAGCCAAAATCAAAGACAATCGATTATTGGATTTAAGGAAATTGCAATGCTTCCAGGCGAGACCCCTAGGAGCTGGATCAGAGACTGAAGGGTGTGATTCGTGAAGCCAACATGACCTTGACGGATGGGAAACACCGTGCATGGTTCATAGCATCGCTAACGTCGCATCTAAGGAACGCGCTGTCACAACAAAAGCTATCCACTCAGGCCGAGGCCTTGGAGATTGCAATGAGACTACATGAGACCCCGATACAAGATCCTAACACGAGAGTCCAACAAATCCATGCACAGTTGAAAAACTTGTGTCTTGAGATGCAGAGTTTGAAACAAGACAGGACAACTCGCCCAGAATGACGCAAGGAGGTATGGTGCATAAAATGCAAAGGCTAGGGACATGACAAGGACCATTGTCCAGTCTTCGCGAACTACCTGGCGGGAGGAGGGCCAATTCCATTGAGACCAGAGGCACAAGTAGGACCGAGCGCGGCGCCTGTATTATGTTGCGCTATTTGTTAGATAGGAGGGAAGCATGCTACAGATAACTATCATCTATTACAGAAGTATATGCAGACGTCCCGACAGTTGTTCTGTAATTTTTGCAGGTCAGTAGGCCATGATGAGCATACATGTAGAAGTTATGAATTGATGATGGATCAGGCTACTACCTACAGAGTTCAGATCAAAACGCGAGCCTCGATCAAAATACAGGGATGGCGCGCACTGGATTTCAGGGGTGTAGACGAGGTCGAGGTGGAATGGGACTGTTCGCTCTGCTATATAATCCAACATTTGAGGATCAAATACAATCCTGATCGGGTTGTTTGCGCGCAGATGGATGCCCAAAAATGGATCCAAAAATGCCCCAAAAGCCTTCAAAATCCTCTTAAGGATCATCCAAAGTCAAAACCATCGCAAGAGGAGAGCCCTTGGAAGGGCAGAAATACACTATCGGGAGGCTCAAGACACTCTAAAATCATGCAAAAACATTTCTGCATGTTTAAACTGGGCATTGCACAGCCACCATTAGATCTAGCCGATCAACGGCCCAGATCTAGGCGGTTAATCGCATATCGCATATCGGTGGATCGCAGAATGGGGAGACCAAAGGGCAAGGCCTTTACATATTGCGATATGCGATTGCGATCACATCGCATCGACGAAAAACAATGGGGCGCAGCCTTACATGTATATGTGCGCGATGCGATAAGACTCGGACCCGATGGGTTTCATATGCAGAATGTATAATCTTTCACTTCCGCCAAAGCCCATTTTCAATGTATTTTTGTGTGTTTTCGTTGTATAAAAGAAATACAAAGGAGCCTTGGGGTAGTGCGACAATGACTTGAAGGGCGGACCCGATAGGACACACCGTTCCCCTGTATAAAGTTTCAAGTCCGCTTTCCGCCTCCGATAATGTATTTGCCTATAACTCAGTCTTTCTGCCTTTTGCGCTTCCCGATAGTGTATTCCTTCATCTGCCATCCATCTACGTGATCCAACGGTCAGCCTCGTTCTTCCATTCAATTCGTCTACCCGCCAAGAAAGTCCAAGCTCCTTAATTTCTTTGTGCATCCGAAGGACGAGCGTAACCAGCCCCGGTACTGTTTGTATTAAAGGTTCAACTACCTCATTCAAGAAACAGTATGGCCGAGAAGAAAAAGGTACAAATCCAAGCAGGTGAATGCATTCAATGGTTATGGAGTTCCACTCCACCTGGTCGAGAAGTACAACAGAGCGCAGAGAAGGTCAAATTCGTCCGCAGACACAATCAGTTTGTAGCAGAGACTCCATCAGAGAGTTAAAGCGGTTGGTGGTCCATTCTGACCCCTCCGCGCATTGAGCAACATAATATCTTTGTAATGAAACTCTATATATACCCAAAACACAGATGTAATCGGGGTTGATGGTTTTGGTTTTGATGTAAGGTTCAACTTCTGGAGACTGTAACTACTTTGATACTTGCAGCGTCTGGTCTTCATTTTCAGCTAATACAAGCTTCTTTTGTTGTTAATCGCTCACTTTCCACTTCTTCTCTGTTCTAGGTTGTGCCTGTTATGCATTTATTCATGTGCTCTTGATATTTAGCATTTGAGGGGCTGTCATCCTACCTCAGTGTTAGAATCTAGTATGTATCATTAAATGTGTTATGCAGGTTTCTGTTTACTTAGTGCCAGAGAGTTGTCATCCTGTCAGTGTATTAAGAAATAGATTTGCAGACCTTTTACTAGTTGCAACCGGCCATCACATGGTCCTGTGGATCTGTTGGTGTGGTCAGTATTCTCCATATTCACCTAATCCTTAAACTGTGAGTGATTGGTGGTCTAAACCCTTGTAGTCTGGGGGTGTTCACCCATGTCTGGAGTTAAGCATAGTAGAAGTGGTTATCTAGCTTGAACAAGCATCATTCCTTCCATTCATCCAATTCCAACATTTTGTTGAGTTTGTAATGTTCCCGAGCATCTCTGAGATACAACCTAGGAGAGTTTCTTGGGGTGATAACAGGGACCAGGAAGAGGTCGCGGACAATTGATCTGTTACAATTGCGGAGGGCCAGGGCATTATGCCCGCGATTGAACCAATATGACGAGAGCATCCTGTTTATATTGTACTTGGTTTGATCATGAGACGGAGGACTGCCCCACATTGATAGCAAGGTTGCGCGATAAAGGAACACTCCAACCTTCCCCGACTCAGAACCTACAAATAATGAGGTTTGAGCTGCGTGAGGAAGACCCCGAATATAAATATCGTACTCCAAAGTGGCATTACGATGGGGGATGACAAAGGCAAGCAACTCAAAGAGAGTGCATGGGTTCGCAAGGCTCCAACAAAGGAACCAGAATTTGATTTGGAGCGTGCTAAGGAGACATTCATGGGAGCTAAGAAGAGCTTCACGAAGGCCTCCACTTCAGGTAGTAAAGACAAACTGGAACCGAAAATGGACCCATCAATGCTCACTACCTTTCTGGAGACATGCATCAAGCCGTTGCGCGACAGCAAAGCAGTGAAGGGGCTACAAGAACTCATCACTAGATGTGCTAGACCAGGAGAATCACGCGTAGTCCGGAAGCTCGAGCAGCACACAACGCGAACAAGAAGAGAGATGAGATTGATCGCACAGATCGGGGAATATGAAATGGATCAAGTGATTTTGGATCTAGGATCGGACGCGAACGTCCTGCCAAAGCAGACATGGGAACACATGGGTAGGCTCGCGTTGCAATGGTCTCCTATTCAATTGCGAATGGCAAACTAGCAAAAGATCCTACCTATGGGGAGATTGCAGGGAATAATGGTAGATATCGAAGGAGTGAGCACGCTTGTAGATTTCGAAGTGATAGAGATTGTTGATGACAGCGATCCCTATCCTGCACTACTAGGAATATATTGGGCCACTGACATGAATGGAGTGATAAATCTAAAGAAGCGTAAGATGATTTTTTAGAAAAAGTCACTGCGCATAGTGGTACCTTTAGACCCCGCGAAAGGATCATGCTACACAGAGCCAGTGCGCGACTGCGAGAGTGACAACGATATAGATTGTATCTACAAGATAACTGCGCAAGAGCAGGATTGGGTGAATCCAACAGCGGATGGCAGGATTTCATGGGAGCGTGAAAGCTCTTGCACCTCAGATTTGGATGAGGAGATAGAACAATGGCAGAATCGGTTACACGAGGTAACCACACCCAACAACAACATGATGATAAAGTCACTACGCTACGTAGCAACAGAAACAAGAGATCTGCCTATGTATGATGGGTTGAGTGAAGTGAATGATTTCCTGAACAAATTTGAAAGGGAGGTGCTGGAATAGCAGCGGTTCGATGCTCTGAAATGGGTACTGCACGCTACGCTCGCAAGGTGGTGGGGTATGCACCAGTAAAATTTTGAGGACTGACGGGAATGTTGAAGGGTGATGTGCCTATAATTTGGGAAGCCTCAGATGCAGATAAAGGCCGGGCATGATAGATGAAACAGCCCGTGAGCCCACCTTTCCAGATGGTTACCGGCAGATGGTGCACAACCTGCACGAACGCACATTGTCCTCACTATAGGAAACATGACCAACAAGCAGGAGCAGGCAAGACAATGGCGTGAAGGACAAAGTATGATAAGACCAAGCACACAAAATATTATCCACGTGGAAGCCTTTGACAAAGTATGTGAAGCACTAAACGCGGTCGACCATGTGAAGAGAACTAACTGGGACCTGCGCTTACCAGCAGTTTTATGGGCTTATAGGACCATGTGTAAAACCCTGACCGCGTGGGAAATTTCGAAGCTAAAGTATGAAGCAAATGCTGTAATCCCTATGGAGCATGCAAAGCCTAGTCCACGCATAGCAGCACCCATAGATACGATGGTTCGCGAAGCCCGAAAAAAAGGAATCACACAGCCACAAGAAACAGAACGCATGGGACTTGAGGAAGAAATCCAACAAGGAAACCTTAGACTCCAAGAGCTTGAAGAAGAAAGGGTACAATTAAGAAAGAAGAGCACGCTGGTGGATGCGGAAGTCAAGAAGTTGGAGGATGAGATAAAGGAAGAGTTTATCACCGAAAAAACTGGGATGGTAAGGCAAGGTGCATAAGATCATACTGACAAGTTTGAGAACTATCGTCGTGAATTGATTAGTCTGATGCCTTGGCTTGGACCGCATATTGCTAAGCATAGTACCCAGGGTAGTGCATTGCAAATGGTGAAGTGCATGATGCCGACCATACCACTAAAAGGTGGGGATTCTCCAAGAGCCATGACAGAGGACCAGATGGAACTCCACATGTGTGGTGCAGTCACCTGACTAGCCAAGGAAAGGACAATCTTAGCGCTCCAAGCAGTTGGAAGGGAGCATGATACTATAAACTATTTTGCCCGGGGGCTGCGAGATATTGGAGATGCGTGTAGAAGCAGAGAGTCACAAGGTCTGCGACCGCGCACAGGGGGTTGCGTTTCCACGCGAGTTGGCCAGAAAGTGACCGTTGAAGTCACTATTCATGATGGGATGCTCAACTTGAGGCCAAATGGAGCGGGCGGCAGGCATTTAAAACGCGATTTATGGGCAAGATTTGAGAAAATATGCTGCCAAGAAAGCATTAATGAACCATAATTGGGGGGAACGGTCGAAGTCGAATTCAAAAAGCGTTATAAAATACAAAGGGCTGCCCAGAAAATAACACTTGGTCATTTGCGAATTGAGCGATTGAGCAAAACCTTAAGTATTGTGAGTTGAGCATTGATTGAGCCCCTGAATTCACGAGTGACAGATTGCAACACAGACACAATGACAACAACTAAGGATGGTATGGGGATAGAAGAGGTGACCGCCGACGAGGCCGCGCAGGCCCTAACTATGGAGGATGTTCCAAAAGGTGTCGGGATTGTGGCCAAGATCCCGAAATCACAGCGTACGACAAGACCCAAGAAGGATAAACAGGCAATGGCTCCCATACACGTGTCCCCGCAAAACCCGTTGCACAACAAACTGTCGATGGAGGAGAAAGGGAAATATGTCACTATAGAAAGAGACGAGGAAAAATAAGTTATGTAGGCCCTTATCATCGCAGAGAAAGAAGACGAAGGCATGGAGGTGGATACTCAACCTAGGCATTCTACAAAAAAAATTCCCGCCTATGTCCCCCCGCGAAAAGGAAAGGCGAAAGTGCCCAAGGACTTGGACGAGACCAAGAGTTCGCTCGAGACCCCTCTCCTGCCAGATGGCATTATTTTTGAAGGCACACACCTGGGCCGCGTGTGGACCATGAAATTTGAAGATTGGGACCCCGCTGACCACGAGAAGTTCCCTCACCTGGAGACTGGAAACCTCATGAAGCAGAACATCGTGGGGGTAGTAACAACATTAGAGTCATGGAAATGGTTGCGTGGTGTGGAAAAGGCCAAGTTGCTGAACCTACTTTGGGTGTCGCATTTCCACCGCCCCCCAATAACCATTTTCGTCATCAGGCAGCTGCTCTTCCTGGTGCATGATGGGTATTTATGGCTTGAGGAGCCCATCCCCATCACGGCAGACCTGATTCATCGTGTCTCCCGACTTTCGTACAAAGGAAAGGACCCCGCGACCATATCGGAAGGAAAGGACAGTGATTTGGCCCTCGTGGAGGCCATGAAGATGAAGTACAAGCTAGAAAAGAAGAAGAGGGGCTACACCATCTCCAGCATCAAGGACAAAGCAGTACGCATGGAAACCCAATTCATGGCAGGCAAAGTTATGTGGAAGTGCCGTGCAAATGAGGTATCTACGTCGGTAGTTGCACTAGCCAAGCAGTGCGCGGAGGGGGTCCAGTTTAATTGGTCCAAATTCCTTTGCACATAATTCTTAGAGAATTGTCACGAAGCTCAGGAGCAGGGTAAAACCTTCCACTATGCATGGCTATTGCTGTCCATAGTGCATGTAGTTGGGCAATTGCCAGAGGACAGTCAATTTCCCTCAATTGACAGAGATTTACTAGAGGCAGGGAAGTACGCTTCGCTTTGGGCCACGAAGGATGCGACAAGGATACGCGACACCAATATCTTCTGGGTGCTCATGGAGATGATCATCTGGATGTGGATCAATCATAAGCCATGGTTGTCACCCATAGTTTACAACAGTCTGCAGAGTTTCATAGAATTTAAGGCAGACATGCACAACATATATATTAGGGTGCGCAAGGATCTGACGAACCAGTGGACAAAGCTACCGTTTGTAGCCACTGACGATGCCATTTTCACTATCTTGGAGGCATGGCCTCCAGAATGGCACGCCCCCGACATTGCAGAGCTCGAGAGATCGGCAGTGCAGAAGAAGAAAGACGATGCCAAGCTACGCATCGCACAGTTGGCTGAGAAAAGGTGGAAGGAAACAACATCAACCAAGGTGCGGGCAGCGTGGGAAGTGGCACAAAATGCAACCGAGTAGGAAAAGGCCGCAGCAGCAACAGCAGCACAGGCAATAGTCGTGAAGGCGGTTAAGGGCCAAACAACGCCTTCACAGGGACAAGAGGCAAAGGAAGCAGAAATAGAAGAAGGAGGCGCAGACCGACGAACCGCGTCCACACAATTGAAGCGCCAACACCTGGCAGAGCGAGCAGGACCAAGGAAGAAGGCCAAGGCCTCGAAATTGTCCATTGACTTGATCATCCTAACCAAGGGTGATCTGCATGACGTTGGCGAAATGGTGTGCGATGACACAAATGAGGCTCTTTAGGATTTCATGCAGGAGCACCAGATTGTGTTGCGGGCCCTCAGAGCGCAGTTGCAAGACTTATAGGTGCGACCCCCTTAGGTTGGTACCCTTTCAACCAACCTCACAGTTGGATCCATGACAGCAGAGCAGATGTTGCGCACGCAGATGACAAACACAATCGTGTTACCGGAAGGGGCTCTAGTGACACCAAATGAGGACGACATGCTATCGGTTAGCACGATGAAAGGTCTTGTATTTGATCTAGATGCCCTTCCATGCAAGACATTATATCGATTGCAGGATGGGATAACGGCAGAGCTGCACGCTCCAAGTTCTTAGTGAGCAGAAGATAAACATGGAACAACTCAGCTTGTAGCACGACGAAGTGGTGTCGCAAAATCAACCGCTGGTGCAGGTGATAGGCGATGCTTGCCGAAGCGTCCTGGAGTTGGCCATCCCAATAGATCTACCAGTGGAGGTGCGGCTCGACAGGTTAGCAGTAGGAGTCCACGAGGCCAGGGAAGGAACAAGAAAGGTTGAGCTAGAGCTGAATCTTTAGATCGTCGAGCTGCAATTATAGCTGCAGCTATCCACTCCCCCAGAAGTCAGAGAACAACGCGATAACACTATCACAGCGGGATTGGAAGAGATCGGAGGTGCAGTGCGAGACTGCACCAACATGTTGGAAGAATCACTTGAGGTCCTCATAACTCTGCAGGAGGACCCCAAAATCTAGTGCTTAGAGACAGAGGTGCGAGAGCTCCAACAACAATATGACAGTGTTTGAGGAACTACGTAGACAGTGGTCCTCATCCAGCGGCTTGCGAGGATGCAGCAGGCTAAAGCACTGAAGGAATAGGTGGACACGACGCGATACAAGGAAGTAGTGCTCAAAGCATGCATCTAGCCTTGGATTGACGAGGCCTTCACCATCATGGCAGCCATTGAAGGCAAGCTCGTGAACATACAAGGGATGCACACATTGACGTAAAGAAGCACCCCAGACACAAAGGTCTTGGAACAACGTATGTAGCAGATCCAACAAGCAACATCTCAGTGCGCTGCTAACCTCTGCGCAGTTCGAGAACAGTTGGAGGGACTTCGTGCAAAGATCATCGTGCCGACCAAGTGACTCGAGGGCGAGTCACGATGTTTGTGTTGGGGGCTTGTTGGGCATGGAATCCCCCCAAGGCATGTTTTGGGGCTCAAAGCCCAATTTTTGACTGAATTTTGTTGTAAAGTTCCGCGAATTGCGGGCACGGAAGTATGTTAGAGTCAGAGGGTTGTCCGCCCTAGTTTTGTAATGTAATGTCTGCCTACCCATGGTCTGCGGACCATGGGATTGTATAAATATAACAAGGCTCTAAGTGTAAAATAAGAGGTAATAGATGATAGTCGGAGAGCAAGTGACTAAGTGAAGTGTGTCTTTGGGTCGTAGAGTAGGAGAAGGCTCTACAACTGAATACACAGAGGCCTAGTAGTCCGCAGCTGAGTGCGCAGGGTAGAGTTGAGTCTATAACAGAGGAAGAAATTAATAAAAAGAAGTTTTTATCATAATTCTGTGTATCTATTCTTGGGTTACTGCATGTTTGATATAATTTGCGAATATACTACTTATTTATTGTGCGCACTTGTATGAATGGTTTATGTTTTTAAGTATAACTTAAAGCATGCAAGTAGGCTAAGATAATCAAGTAACATTGGAATACCAGTAAAATCGGGTTATAACGCAGAGGCGCAACGTTCAGCCCATGAATAGTGCTGCGCGAAGGCAGTATCTCAGGCTGAGAGGTACCGGAAAGTGCGCGAAGCAACTTGCACATAGGGTTGAACTGCGGACCGCTGGAACTCATCAGACATCTCGAGGGTGCGGAAACCTGGTTCTAGCACCCTCCCATACTACTTCAAGTGAGACCTTAGTCTGCGCTCCACGGACTGTTGCCGAAAAGGGCCAATAGTACCGGGATTTGTTTGGCTAAATCAACTCTGAACTTGGGTCAGGCCCCAACAAGCCAACATTTGGCAAGATCATAAAGTTTTTTGCAATGTGAACAACTAAATTATCCATGAAAACAGGAGTAATGTAGTTACCATCCTGAGTGTTGTCCATTTCCATCCTACTAATGTTATCAAATTTATCTTCACAAACTCAATTAGCTCCACCATTTTTTTCCCAAGAAATATATGATGGGACTGGGTAATGGGTGGTGTTTGCACTAAGCTAAGCCAACTACATTCTCTATTCTCAACCCTAATTATTCATGTCCACATGTGTGTAAAGGTCCATTAAATATAGAGTATGCATTAAATCTACTGAATATGAACAGTAAAGCAAACCCATCTAAACCTATTCCTGAGACGCACATCATGGTTGCAAAAATGGAAATAGAATGAAGTTGATAATATTACCTACATTGAACAGTGTTGGCATATTCATAGGAACTCATAACAACATTATGGGTTCTTAAGCCAATAAGAGCTTGAAACAAAGATTTTACCAATCCCTTTCAATGAGTAATATCCTGTTGGTCATCTGATATATCAAAGGCAAGTCCCTTCCATCTATCCTTCTTACTTTGCTTCATTTTTTTCATTTGTCCCAACAATAATTCTCTGATATTTGTTGGTTTTAGAACACTGGAATAATTGATTGGAGGGGTGGTCGAGTTCTTCACATTGCAACTTAAAAATAACAAGGAGTTACCTACAAGCTTCGGGCATGAAGCCTGTTCGCTTAAAAATGTCAGTTTGTCCACAACTAAAAACCAATATGTATAATTTTTCAGAGACTTAAACAACCAAACATTGAATTGGGTTTTTGCAGAATGTGGATATTGTCATGTATATGTATATATGTAAATTTGTGCTCCAACCATAAATGTTGAATTGGGTTGTTCCAAAATTGGTAAATAGATAGTGGGTTCACAAAACATGTATAAGCATAAAATAAATAAAGAGATGATGCAGCAGACAGGAAAACATGAAAAATATTGATGGGGTAAGAAACAACTATAGAATCGACCATGGTGATCTCTCATTACAAAAAATAAGCCATTTTCATGGAAAAGTTGGATTGAGCATCTGTCGGTGTTTAAAATAGCGAAAGTATTGTCTCTTGGAAACAAAACAGATGAAGTGGTTGCAGAGATACAAATTGTTGAACTTGAGAATCAGACTAGATTTTTTCATCCTATCAAAGATCAAAGATTCCACTAGGAATTTCGCAGCGTCTAACATGATTAGCGAAGGAGGTTTCAACACAGTTTATCCAGGGCGCTACCGAAGGGATCATTTTTGTGGAATAGGTAGATTGAGCATTTGCATGTGTTTAAAATGGTGAAAGTCCCGTCTCTTGGAAACGAAATGAATGAAGTTGTTGTAGAGGTATAAATTGTTGAACTCAAGAAGCAAACTGGATTTTTTCATGCTTTCGGAGAAGATTCCAGTAGGAATTTTGCAACGTCTAATGTGATCAACGAAGCAGGTTTCAACACGGTTTACTCAGGGCGTTGTTGAATAGATTCACGTGCCACATGGTAAAAATTGATTCAATGTAGGACGACTAAAATCAAAAGTTTTGATTAGTTAGATTCGCCCAGCCTAACCCCGCAGAGGAACACCTTCGTTGTAATTAGAAAAATTTCCTTTTTTCCCTATAAATTCCTCATCACAGTGGAAATCCTTTCCTGTCATCCATATCCTTAATTTTTTTTTTTTTGAGCAGTCATCTCTTCATTCAAATGACCTTTGACAACCCTGTCAGACACAATGGAATTTTCATAGGCATACACACACACACACACACACACATATATATCGATCAACTTGATTATGTTTGTAATATACAACCATTCATCAACATAATCATGTATGAAATACATAAGTGCACATGCAAATATAGTCAAGGTTTAAGAGAACTCCCTTCTGGCCATTTTCCTAGCTACACATATCTTTGTCCATTATTCTCATGGACTCAACGGACCCATTAGGTTGTTACATTACTTAATCATGCCTAAGTGACCATTAGCTTGTGCCAAGTAAATATGGTGTTTAGATGACTCCCTGATTGAGGCCAAGCATGCATTATACAACCTTTTCACATTGCTATTGTTTCATTTTTACTTGCTATTATATTCATGTCCATTACCCAATAACGTTCCATTTTTTCCTGGAGATTTACTTGACATGTTTTCCTTCATGTCCATTAAGCACTACCCTTTTTAGGATTACATGGCCTTCCTGCCACTCCCACCTCCTCATTCCAAGATCCCTAAGCATGCAATTCAAAATTTAAAGATCGAAAACTAATGCAAGAGGAAAAATAAAGGCAATTATTGCAAAATGACATGAAATTCACAACAACAATAGTTCACAAAAAAAAAAAACTGCAAGTAAAACAACATTGTAACCAAGACCAACAACCAGCATCGTCATGCACAAGTCCAAAACCAAAATGATATCAATCCATGAAGTCAAGAAATCAAGGCCACAACACATAAGCCTTAAATAAAGCAGTACCCAAAAATCAACTCAATTTCCATGGGTCCAACATACATGGCACTCTTGGCCATCATACAATGCACATAGGTATATATGCACACATGCATCTTCATGTACCAACATTAGTTCAAGACTTCTTTACAAGGCTCACAACAACGTTGAAGTCTTACGTTCCCCAAAATTTCACATGGGACCTTTTCAACACACACACATATATATATGTCAATAAGTTGGAGGGAATTCCCCCTCCTCCTTTTTTGTGTCCTGCATTGTTGATTCGTGTTCCTGTGGCCCATAGGGGCAATTTCCTTTCTTTTTGTTCACATGGGGACAATCATTTTTCAGGATCTCTTCTCGACAACACCAATAAGAGATTATCCTCTTCTCCTTTTCAGCCTCATGAGGCCTCTTTGTGCTATTACCATCCTTCCTTTTGGAGGATTCAACTTGGCATTTCATTTCCCACAACTGCTTTTGCAAGTCACCATTCCACTCAGCCATTTTTTGTTGTTTCCTAATGGGTTTTCAAAGTTATGCCCTGCAAATATTTAGCTCAACCTCTAAGCCTTTGAGGTCAACCTCCAAATGCATGAAGGTTCTTTTCCTTTAGAAGGATGTCCCTCTTTCTTGTCCATGACAAACTTGGTTTATATCCTACTGCACCATGCAACGATACATGTTTTTTTTTCACTTCCACTAAGTCTTGCTATGTCTTGCCACACACATTAATATGTTGGGTATTAATATACACATATAAACAAATATACCAGTTGCCTTGGCTTACTGTACCAAACATGCTTCCCTACAACTGTATACATGTCTCACCTTACGTTATTAGTCACATGTCTCAAAATATAGGAAAAAATATTTCAACATAAATTTATTTTTCCAAGGCCATAATTTCCACATGCACATATCATCTCATTCATAACCATGCATTCATAAGATTCCAACTTCCTTATCAAGCTTAGTTATAATTTGAAACTAGATATCGTGCCAAAATAAGCATTATTCAATTCATTTATCTCTGCACCGAGACCCAAAACAATAGTTTAAATGCATCTTTTATATGAAGGTTAGTAACTAGGGCGTTTGCAATCTTAAGAAGTTAATTAGAATCCTTTTAATACATCAATGTCATTACATGCATAATCATGTCTTTACTAGACGAAATTTCATAACTTTACCTGAAATTATCAACATTTATTATTATCAACCTCTTTACCGAGACCCTTATTATTAATTGTTAATATCAACCTTCAAAATTTAAGAAGAACATTAACCTTCATTAATTTCACTAAACAACAACATATGAAGCACAATGGCCATATCTAGGCTTTTGTTGTATAGGTGGTTGTTGATGAGTCACAAATACCTGCCCACAAATAATGCCCTTTATTTCATAGGCCTTATCAAAGTGCCAACGTTCAACTATGGTATAACAACATAATTTGAAAGGTTTTGATGGAGGAATGGAGGAGAAATTAGATAATTAGATATCCTCCTTGAATATCTAATTATCTAATCAAGAACTAAAGCATGTAGAAGGATATCTACAACAAACAACAATACATTAAACATTTATATAAAAGCAACAATTTATTGATTTAGAGGGACCAACAGTGACACATTGTCACCATGATCTACTCAGTAAAGAAAAAAAACTATGCGACAGGTTGTTAGGGAGGTTAATACTCAACCTAACTCTTCCAAGTGTCCTATGCAACCTCGAACACATGCAAAAAGGATATGTAATGCAGGAAGCACAAACATGTGAACAAGTTCTATCATAAAATTGAAGTCATAAACCTTCAATATTAACTCTTTGTAACAGTAAAATTTACAAATAAATCTCAAGGTTTTGGCATCAAAAGCCAACCCCACTACATTACAAATGATACAATATATAGAAAATTAGGATCGTGAAGCTGTTGAAAGCTTTTAGGAATAAAAATCTTAATAGTGAGCTAAAAATAATATTTAATTTGTTACAAACTTTCTAGAAACAAAATCAAAACAATGCTAAAAAATAAAACTAAATCTAACATGGTAGTAATGTGTCTCGAATGGTTGAAAATGGAGCTAAATTCCCTAGAAATAGGAATTTTATGCCACTTATCCTTTAACTGACAATGATTCTGTGCATGAGAATATGGGATTAACTCTGATATTTTGCCTTGAGAATCTCTGCCACATGTTAACTGAGTACCTCCTCATCCACTAGATTTCATGTTCTTGAATTGATGCTCGAAAATTTGAATAAGCCAATGACTGCTACATCTCTGCCTAAGAATATGGGGTTGTTGAGATTAACCACTCAAATTCTATCAACTCCCCTTTAAATGAGGTCAAATATGTTTTTTGGTCTTCTCCTGAGAATATGGAAATAAATATATTATCTGGAAACAAATCTTAACACATGCCATTTACTTTTGATAACTCAAAATTGCCAGACAAAATCTTTTCAACTATGGATCTGATTGCTACAAAAATGGCTTGAAATCTAAGATTTGGATTTGATTACTGTTACACTTCATTTTGTCACCATGACAAATGATCATCAAATTGGATCTCTTGCGATCCATCCATGTGTCATGAAGCAATCCCATGCAAGTCAACAACTTATATACCTTGAATAAAGTGGAATTTCTATATCTCATGGTACAAAACCCTGTTTTTGAGCATCTGCGCAGTTTTTATGAACATTATCCGCACATGCACAATTTCTTCCATTATAAACTGCGTAGATCTGCACACTGTCTTCCACTGTGAAGTGCGCACATGACTCAATAAAAAGTAAAAATAAAAAGTGAGATCTAGAAGCATCATTGGGCGAATCATTTCCAATATAAAGCCTCGAACTCATGCTTATTTGAGCCTAACCTCATTTTTGATGGAACTAATCCCCATTCTTCAAGGAGCCCTCATCCCTCTTTTAGTGGATCTCATTCTTGGACTAAGGATCTCAAACTACTTCCTTTTGGCCTATTAATCAAGCCATAGGTGGGGGAGCTAGGGAAGGCTGCTGAGAGTAATTTTATGCTGGAGGAATTAGGTTGGAGAGCTTATCATTCTTAGAGAGGATTGAGATCAATGGGAGAAGCTTCACATAAAGGCAAAGGTTTTGTAGCTCTTTTATGTTTATGAAATTAATACAAACAAGCGTTTCTTCTCACTGCATTATTTAATGGATTAATTAATGAATTTCATGGATGGTTTATGTTATTTCTATTTTTCCAATGGAATGATGTTTGTTACTAGTCTCCTTGATCACTAGTTTGAATTATTGAATCATTTATGCTGCGTATGCCTTTGATCCTTTGTTGTTTCCATGTGTGCCGGTCTGGATTCAAGCATGGAGGAGATGCACTGAAGCACAAAGGGGGATTTTCATCAAGCATGTCGTAATAAGGTATGAATTTTATTTTCTCACCTTGTTATCTTATGATTCAAGAAAATATGGATTCAGGGAAGGAATTAGATTGATTTCTTGTTTGTTACTAGGTTTTGTTAGAAACCTAGGGAGATTGCTTTTGTTCGCACCTGTGATTTGTCCTCATAACAATTACTAATCTTCTACTTGGAAAGCTGATGTGGTTGAAGTTATTCTAAAAAAATTGCCACTTTTCAATTGATGAAGAATATGATGAATTGATTTATTTTCTCAAAATAATAAACACAAAGAACATTTTGACTCAAAGACTCAAGAGAAACCTTGAACACTTTTATCAGCCTGTAATTATCATCTAGCCTTAATGGGAACTGAGAGTGATATATATTGTAACAATTTTTGTTTATAGATGGTTGTCTCTAGGATTGTCGAAATGACCTTTGATCCATAGAGGTCTGCAAGCCCTTATCTTCATTTTTCCATTTCAACCACCGATATAAGTATTTTTTCAATATGTATGTTTGCAACTTACACATTTCCATAACGATCCCTTTCAAGCATCAATTGATCATGAATATTTTTAGGTGAAATGTTAGAGAGTGTTTGGGATTGAGGATAGAATTCAACCTCTTTTTTATATATATCCAAGATAACACACCCTTGATGTCTAGTTTTGTAGAAAACGTGTTAGGAAACTGTAAATTCCATGTCTTGAAAGCACATTGGGCTTACTAGCAGACTCTTCCACTGCAATATAGTGAATTAGTAGAAACATAGATGACAAAACTTTCAAATGAGTCTACACTTATTTGAAAATGGACATCAAGATGCAGTATAGATATTAGTGACTTTTTTGTAGAACATCCATTATTGCCTCTAACGAAACTATATCAAGATTTGAGGGAGGAATGTTGTGGTCGAAATAAATGTGTTAATGGCATATAGCAATGGCGCCTTCATAACTTTGATCATTGCCCAATTAACATAGGTGCGAGGTTAATAATACCATTCTCCAACTTTGCTCAATTGGTTTTTGCCTTGATTTCTGATCCAACTCCTGTATCTAGTTTATCAAATGTGCAATTATATATGTTTATTATGCATTACAGCTCGGAGAATCCACCAATAATAATTTTGAGTTGACAACATAAACAACCTTATAGAAAACCTATTCTCTCTTATGATGAACAACACCACCCATGAAAAAGGCATATTTAAAGACAAACAACGTGTTTGACAAGATATAATCAAGTAAAAATTGTTTCACAATAAATCTCAAAAAAGTGTTATGCCCAAGAAATGATATGCCATCAATCAACGTCCAACCTCAGTAAACCCCTCATTTATTATCCAATATTTAACACTGTGGGAAACATGCTTGTTTTTGTGCATCATCTTCAAGTGTTATTGCTACAAGATCCAAATAATTGTGCCAAAATGTTGTTGGAGAATTCTTTAAAAAAAAACACAATTTCTTTATTTGATAATGGGCAATTTGAGTCAGTTCAAATATATTTTGGTTTCTGTTGTTCCCATACTTGATACCATCTAGTGAAATAGGTGACCCCTCCATTTGTAGCTTTTGAATATCATTAGCGCTAGAAAAATTTGTAGTGTTGTTGAATGATCACTTAGATTATTCTAAACTCAGTGATTAAATTTGGGAACATGTGTAGAAAGCTCCTTTTATTGGTTCCTCGAAACTTGAAAACTTTATTTTCCATTGATCAACTTAAATTTATAAAACCAACTTAAGGAAAACTTCTCTGCATCTTATCAACCTGTAACAAAGCTTCAATCAATAATTTAAAATTCAAAGCATGTAACAAAATGACGCTCTCTCAAACATTTGGTTGAACAAATGAGATTTAAACAAGATGCTAAGAGTGTTTTTGAAGGAGGTTTGTGTTTCTTGTTGTGAGAAAGACTGAGAGAAGACAATTGGTATGGCTCATATAGCTTCATGAAACTCTAACATTTTTAGCTCTTCCACATTCACGGCTCTTGATTCAAATTCTATTTACTTAAATGTGATCATGCATTTTCTTAAGTTTCCACCACCTGATGTAAGCACTTAAGTTAATGTTGGTGTTGCACTGAAACTTCTCTGATGACCTAGAGATATTGGCCCTATCTTGTAACTTGGTGCACATCCTCACAGTCACTTTTCCATGTAAAAATATTTGTTATCAATAACAATATGGCCAATCTTGGCTCCCACCTTCCATTTTGTGACTTTGACATTCCCCTTGAAAAGTCAATACTTTTCTTCTTAAAGAATCAAGGTAATCCTCTCTTTGCACACTCTACATCTCATCAATATGAAACCTTGGCATTTGTGAAAGAACTGACAAGAGTGTAGATATTCTTCAATAGACACATAAATCATATCATGCCGTATCATGCAAATGGAAGAATTGTTGTTAAAAATGTCATAACCCGTGTAGCTAGTGTTAGCCTCCTGCTGCAGCAGGTTACTCATATTTCATGATTGACATTTTTACAGACCAAATATGTCATACTTTGCATGCTGCAATGCTCCATATTTGCTTAACAGTCACCAAGCAAAGAAGGCTACTCAGAGTTCATCTAACTACTTTCCAAATTTTGAGAAGTTATTCCAGTTTTGTACAATTTTCAGTTAAAGGGAGGTCCAAACAGCTTAATCTTGGTCTCCCTAGGTTTCAATTTCCTGTTTTAGATATAGAGAATGAAAATTTTGTCCAAACACTTAATCTTGGCAGATTCTTGGTAGGTAGAGAATCAAAGGAGCCCAACTACTTAATCTGGGCCCTCGGATGAAATAAGGGTAGTTTGTAGATAGGAAAGCACAAAAAAGAAAAATTGAAATGATGGGTTTGCAAGTCTAAGTGCACCCAAACCAAAAGAAGAAAAAATGTTAGGTAAATAGGCTGGGTAGGTAGTTTTGAGGTTGCAGAATCTTGATTGCTGATCAGTACCAGGTTTTCAGGTGTCATCTCTACTCAGGACACAATCACCAGGCAGTTCTATGTGAAAAGCTCAAAACAAGCATAACTAACTTCCTTTCTCCATCTCCCCCAAATCATTAACAAATTTCCCCAAAAATAGGTCAAGATCGGCTTGATACCTCTTAGTTTCATCATTTTCATGTCATTAGCTTGGGTGAAGATCTGCTTCACTCAAAGAAATTCCATACCCTCTCTATAAGGTTCTATTCCCCCGTTGCAGCCTAAGATCTCCCAAACTTAGCGCTTTCTTACCATCTCCATATTGACTACTGACATTATTATTTAACTCCCTATATTTTTCCCATCCACCTACTAAAAGTATGTAAATCGTCCCCTATGTAAATATCCCTCCCCCTCGTTGAAAAATAACCATAAGTACCCCCGGGAATTGCTCAGTTTGTCTGAAACTTGGCAAAAGTCCTCACACTGCCCCTTCAAACCATCTTCTAAATGCAATATACTCCTTCCAAAGTATAAAATCCCTTTTTAGGTTATCGGACCCCTTCCGAGGCCTCAAATGCTTTTCTAACGCACGTACTCACTCCTTCCGACCGCAATAGACACTTGCCGATTTCCTTAAAACTCTGCAGATCCTACTAAGCCATCTCGTGTTGCCATATCGCAATAGTCTCACCACATAGTTATGCCCCATCCTTTGTTACCCGATGCGATATCGGCGATCGGCAGTCGCAAGCATCACATGTCCAAAGTAAATACCTTCTCGTTCCCTGCCGATGCGATATTGCGATCGCATCGCATTAAAATATGAGCACCCTACCACGTAACATCTATACCAGGGACCCACTGCTGATGTCAGCAGGCTGACGTAATCTGCCGTACTGCTAACGTCATGCTGACGTCAGCAGCCAAAAAACTGAAAATTCGCGCAGGAAGAAAAATCGCACTTCGGAGCTCCGGAACAAGAAACGAAGGCAGTTTTTGATGCGCGATTAGCGCTTGCGCATCACTACGGGAAATAGGCTGTTTTGGGGAATCTTTTGATTCCTTGGCCCGTTTTGCGCCGAAAAAGCCCGAAATTGCCCGATTTTGCCAAATTAATCCGATTTAAAGACAGGAAAGGACCAGAGACATAGATTAAAGAGTATAAGATCAAATCAACAGGGAAAAAGCACGTCAAAGAGTATCAGCAAGCGGCGGAGACCATCAATGTAGCGGCAAAGAGTATCAGCGAA
>APFE031751883.1:60752-72619 GCA_000404065.3 Pinus taeda | reverse complement strand
CAATTGTAATAAATGACTTCTGATATTTTGCTTATATATACCACCCTGAAAGATGGAGTAGGGGTTGGTTGGTGAGTCGAGGAAGTTGCTTAATCTTTGGTATCTCGACATTTTATTCAAGCAGAGACCCGCACTGTAACTGTCATACTTTCTATAATCAAAGATTGCTGAAAGCATGGATTCTGAAACTGTTTGATGTGTTTAATTGACCGAGGAGTGATTGTGGAATTCCTGTGATTCTACATGGTTCAATAAGTGTTTCTCAACTCTGTTAATTTTTCATGTTTTGTTTTACCACCGTTCCACCATCTAAATTGCAGAAAAGAATAATAGCTTAGGATTTGTTTAACTACACCTTAGGCTCAATTTCTGCAATTTTTCAGGTTTTCATCAGAAATAGTTATGAACATGTATACTTAAATGATCTTGTTTACGTTGTTTCTCTCACATATGAATGAGAGTTTAGGAATTCTTAGCTGCTCCTAGATAACCATTCATTCACTTCTCCTCTCTTTCAGTTTGATGAAAGATTCTCCTTTGCCTTTCATCTCTGATCGTCATTCCATCCTTTCAGTAAATTGATAACTGTATCATGTGTGGCTATCGCGCTCCTTAATCCTCTTGTGACCAAGAAAACACAACAGCAAGCCTTAATCCATGACTCCATGCCCAATGGTTTGAAACTTATCACATCTTACCTTGCCTCTTTGCTTGAAATTTCTACCTTCCATCCAAAACACAAACAAAAACCCCTGAGCCAAAAGCTAGCCTAAAATCATCAACAAAGTTGAATCATTAAGAGAGAGCCCTCTTTGATTGCAGGTGGGCTAGAACCTGCAATCCAAATATTGGTTTGTGGTTACCTCGGCCGTATCCCTACAGGAGCCTAGGGACATCCTGAGTGATAACAGCTAGAAACAACAAATAACCATGCGTTGAGTAGAGTTAATCCAATATGGCTCTCCACATTTTCTATGGGCATTAAACAAAGTTGAAAAGCTAAACCGAAGAATGGTTAAAGCTTGCTTGTGAAAAATCGAGGTTTGCTCTAAGCTCCCAAATCCATCATCACCAATCCCTTTAAGCTTTCTTAACCTTCAATATGAGATGAACTTTTTGACAATTTTTAAACATGATAATCAACTGGATCAGGCTAGTGATTTAACCCATTCTCTTTCTTTGATGACACATATTCATCTGTCAAAAAATGGTATGAATAAAACCCCAAGTGGTTTGCGAGAGGGGGGGTGGCTGTCTAAAGAGTTATTGGTTTTAAATCCAGGGGGTGCGCAATCGACATGAGGTTGACACGCATACAAAAACGGTTTTGGGAAACAACCCATTACGAACCCCCTCCCTATGTTAAAGCTCGAAAATCCAGAGGGTTCCACAATTAAACTAAGGTCATCGATTTCCAAGTAACATTACTCATTGTTGGTTGCTACAAATGATTTATTGGGTGACTATTCAATGTAAGGATTTTATCTCTGCGTACAGTAGTCAGGGAACAAAATAATGCCATCACCCCTCAAAAGCTTGAGATGGATCATTATCAGCAGTTTCTACCCTGGTGAAGGATTTCAAAGCATCTATTAATGAATCCACTTCATTTATTACCATGCTTAAATCAATTAAGCATTCACATACGTCTGAGCAACACAGGAAATTCATGCCCTTTATTTGACTTCTGAGGCAACCACCTTTGAAAAGGAATTGATATTTTGTTCATATTACTCACCCCATCCTAAGTCGACATATCTATGGGAAGAAATGAAAAAACCCTAGGTTGTGCAAGGGGTTTTATGGTTCCAATTATGAAGGGATCCAACCAGTAGTTGCAACCTTTCCCCGAACACTTGTTAAAAATATTGTGAAACACTCGACACTTTGTTGGTTATGCTGCTCTCAGACACCTGTGCGCACTTTTACTTATCATTGATGGGTATATATCCCACATTGATATGGTGAATCAATACACCATTCTCTATAATCCTTGTTGACGCTTAGCGTACAATATAATCCTTTTGCTCTTCCCTTTTCTCATGGCTTGGTGCTTAATATATGGAGCTTGCGACTTGGTGGACCACTTAATGCATTGGGTTGATTAGTGGACTTCGGAAATGAACTAACTTCAGTTTTGTTGTTATGCGAGATATCCCACATCGACGAGGGGAGGAGTTAACTACTCTTTATATACACGAATGCTTTGATATTTTCTCGATGCATAGTGCAAATATGCTCTTCTTCATTGGCTTGGTGCTTGTTGCATTAACTTGGTATTGAGTTGTGGTAATACCTATGTGGACTTTTTGTGGCTCTGAACTTGATTAGAAATATCATATCTTAAATTGGAGATTGGGCCCCTTAGCCCCAATATTTTATATTTAATAAAAGTTTTTATAAATTAAATAAATAATTTTATAAAATTAAATTTATTTAAAATTTACCATTATTAAATATGGCTGAAGAAATTTTATAAGATCCATTCTATTAAGAAAATTTGCATTTGCCAGAGAGTTGTGCCAAGAAACAAATTGGAACACTTCAAAAAATTTCTTAACATTTTAAGAGGGTCAGAAAATGCTACAACATCGCCTCCAACTAGGGTCTGCTTTCCTTTGTGGGATGCAAACAACTTGTAAACTTGTGCCTTTCCATTGGGCATGGAGTCACATGATTAAGACCAATTGTGACTTTTATCTGTAAACGACAACATGCAACTTGAAATTTATAGCCAACAACCATACTGCAATCTGTAATAATTCGTAACCTGCAACATGTGTTCTAGAACTGTGAACTAGAACCAAGCCTGAGACTGACCCCATATTGAAATCTTAAAACTGAAAACTACTTAAACTGAAACTAACTGCTACTAAGTGCTGTAAAATTATTTTTCTTTGATGATCCAACAATTTGTTAACTGATATATTTGAGAAGAAAAAGAATTTGGTAGCAGTACTTTATTCATTGGGGTATGAACTGATCAACCTATGATAATAGAGAAACCGGTAAATTTGAAACTACCTGCAACCTCAAATTGACACAATCCATATGATGTAAACTAAAACTGTTGAAGAATGTTGAAGCAAATTAAACCAACTGATCTACTGAAACTAAATCAATCCATATGTTGCATACTACAATCAACTGATCTGCTGCACATTGAAATATGAAAATACACTTATTCAGTCCCACACACCTCTACTGAAGATGAACTTAAATTCTACATAGTTAAGTGTAGTCAAACTTCCAATGCAACAAGGTGGGGATTGGATTAATTGATATACCACCTTGTATGCAACTGAAAATTTGAAACATATTTACAATATTAAACTCCAACTTCAAAGGCAACTCATACTTACAATTGAACTCTAAATACTACATCCTTTGTTGATGTTTGAAATTTATGATCGCTGTCAAAAGGAACTAAAATATGCTATTGAATGCAACCATAAATGAGCCTTGAGCTATCACATTAGTGGATGCAGCTGGCATCTCAAACTAGTAAAGTTGTTAACCCAATGGAATCACCATATAGACAAAGTGGAGTCGTCGGGTGAAAGAAATACAACCAATATCAAATGCCTACTCCTTGTTCACCATGAAAGAATAGATCTAGTCTTGATCGTTCTTCGGGGAAATATTTTTTCGTTACTTCACTCCCTAGCAATGACACCAAATGTTGTAACTATTTCTCGAAGGCAATTATTGGCTATGAAATTGCACTGAGAAACTAACACAACCAGAGCTAACCCTCAAACCGGAGGGGTTTCCCTCAAATGTTATGAGGCTTTTTAATGTTTTTCACTGTCACTAAATAAAAGCCTATGAAGAACAATGGCCAGATCTAGGGTTTTGTTGTATAGGTAGTTGTTGATGAGTCACAAATCCTTGTTCACAAACAAAGGCCTCTATTGTAGAGGCCTTATCAAAGTGCCAACGTTTAGCTATGGTAGAATGGAGGAATGGAGGAGAACTTAGAGAATTAGATATCCCCCCTGAATATCTAATTATCTAATCAAGAATTGAAGCATGTATAAGGATCTCTACAACAAACAACAATACATTTAAGAATTTGTATAAAAGCAACAAGTTATTGATTTAGAAGGATCAACAATAACACGCAGTCACCATGGTCTACTTAGTAAAGAAAATAACTCTGTATTAGGTTGTCAAGGAGGTTGATACTCAACGTAGCCCTACCCAATGTCCTATACAACCTCAAACATATGCATAAAAAGATATGTAATATAGAAAAGCACAAACATGTGAACAAGTTCTGTCATAAAATTGAATCCAAAAACCTTCAATATTAACTCTTTGTAACAACAAAATTTACAAAGAAATCACAGGGTTTTGGCATCAAAATCCAACCCCACTACATTACAAATGATAAACTACATAGAAAACTAGGATCCTGAAGTTGTTGCAAGCTTTCAGGAATAAAAATATCAATAGTGAACTAAAAAATAATATCTAATTTGTTACAATCTTTCTGAAAAAAATCAAAATAATACTAAAAAATAAAACTAAATCTAACATGGTAGTAATGTGTCTTGAATGGTTGAAAATGGAGCCAAATTCCTTAGAAATAGGAATGTTCTGCCACTTATCCTTTAACCGACAACAATTTTGTGCATGAGAATATGGGATTAACCGTGATATTCTGCCTTGAGAACCTCTGCCACATGTTAACTGACTACCTCCTCATCCACTAGATTTCATGATCATGAATTGATCCTTGAAAATCTGAATAAGCCACCACAATAAGGAAAATACCTTTTAGCGAAGGTTTTTATGGAGGCCCCTATAAAAATATCCCAAAAATTTGTTTGTAGCAGAGGTCACTAGCAGAGGTGGGTGGGCGGACATTTTAGCGGATGATTTTTGCACGGCGTGTCTAAAATCTACAAACTCACAGGTGCTTTATCATCCTGTTGTGGCCACAACTACCACCCTATTAAAACATGCTCTGATAACAAATTTTAATGGGCCCCCAATAAGTTTGATCTATCATCTCTTTGAATGATCCTTTTCATCCCAGTAATTTTAACTCTATGGAGGGCCCAATCTTCCATTCACAAATGGGTGAAGCCCTTTAACAAATCCCTCACTTAAGCCCTTCATTCCTATGTTTATCGGTATTTGTTTAACCCCTCAAAACCCTCATCGCATTATTATTCCCATCACAATGCCTTATAGCAGAAATCCTTCACAAAGCATGCATAAATCCTTTTCGGGGCCTATCGCAATCAACACAATGTATTCATGGTTTTCGGACCCGACAAGATTTATTAACCCAAATGCATATATTTTTGGGTCCAGAGCTATATCGCGCATCGCTATTGGCCCGGTCCCTAAGCTTTTATATACAACGCTCGCATATCGCATATCGGCGGAGCCCGAGGGTCATGCGGTTAGCGGAGAGGTGAGAGCCGGACCCGACGTTGATTATATGCCTGATTATATAAAGTTTGAGGTCCGGCTTAAGTGATCGGGGTGAAATTTTCAGTGTTTTCCCATGTTTTTCAAAATTTGCGATATAACAAAGGATAGGGTTTTCAATGTAAAAAGCAGGCCTGTGGAGTCTCGATCGTCCAATTGCGCATCGGGGCAATGGAAGGCATGGGTCCTGTGACCTGAGAAGGGGTTGATACCTGATTGTGATGAAAGGAAGCCCTCGAAAACTGTGCCAAGCCTATGGGTTGAGCAGGAAATTGTATGTTTACTGTGTATCAGGCATAAATCCTTTTCACACTTGTTCTGTGGTTTTATAAAATGAATGAAGGCAACGTTTACGTTCGATTGAGCATTTTTGTTCTATTGTTCACAATCATCAAGCTAACGATAGCTATCCTTACAGGTGAGAAGCAAAGGACGCAGGAGGGGATTCGAAGGGCCATTGTATGCAGAAGCGCTGCATTTAAGGGTCTGGCTGCAAGCATTCCGGGTCGGAATCCCACGCATTTCCTGTACATTTTGTAAGCATATTTGTCTCGGTCTTCATTATGGGAAGGCAACAGACAGTCACCCATTTCACCAACATCTGTTCTCTTCCTCGGGAAAGGAATCGATCTGACCGTTATGCTTTCTACGTGCTAGTGGTCACGTTGATAATCCTAGCTCTGCGTACTGGATTTGCATATCTGAAACAGTGGGAAGATGAAGAGGCAAGGTAGACCTAGAGTCATGGGGCGTTTGCATAAATATTACCTCCAAAGAGGAAAAGGGGCTTTTTGGCTTGGAGAAGAACAATTTTGATTTATTGTGAATAAACGGGACTGTTTGGTTCAAGGAGGAGCCATAGTTTCAGAGTCATTGTATTGTTTTGGATCAGAGTGTTGTTACTGACATGAATGTAAATGTGATTTGTGTTTATGCATATTGTTGACTTACAGTTCACTATTATTCTTGTTAAATTGAATGTGATTCAGTTTCATGGTTAACTTGCAAATGGTCTCTGATTTGAAACTAAGTTAAACATTAGTTGCAAGTTTTAATTCCATAGAAGAATGTGGATTCATATATGAGTGATTGGATTGCAATTTAGCTTTAATATAGTCTTGTCCAGTTGCAAATTCAGTGACTGATTCATTTGGACTTGAATTTATGCATGATGTTTAACCTTCTTTATCACTCTCCTGCAAAACATATATGTGATGTTTAAACCTCTGTATTATGCTCCTGCAGGATAGATTAGGATAGCTAGGACTAGATTAGAGTAGTTAGAAGTAGTATAGATATGATTTAATACATAGAGGTTAGATGTTTTATCTTTGTTGATCTAATTGAAGTCTTCCTCCCAGAAGCAATCTTTTGACATGTTCAAATAGTTTACGGGGTCCCTTAAAAACCGTTAGATCTAGCCATTCCAAATGAAAGTAGGTCTACTTGGGGCTTATGATTGGGTTAGTTTCCCCTTGTTGACATTGTGCACATTTTCCATGTCAACAAATTGGCGCTAGAAGGAGGGTCTGAACCGCCATCCCCATCTTTTCAAGATTTCGTCTATAAGTGCCACGCGTGGATTCAAATGGATTAATGTATGGATCGTAAAGGTTGGAGAGATCCTGCCACACATTTGAAAGAGCCTCATTTTGAAGAAACAGAGACCCCTCTAAGTCCTGTTTTCGGGTTACCCAAGGAAGAGAGATTGTGGGAGTATGTTGTCACTCAGGAACAACCAGTCAGAACACTTACTCGGGCTTAGGCTCATTCCCTCTCTTAGCTTCCCGTCTTTCACTCTCTACCTCCGACAACTAAGAGAAATCCAAGGATCTTTACCTTAAGCGAAGATAGTAACATCTGCAGTCACTTCTCTCGAAGATATTGTGCTAGAATCCTTGAAAAGTATCGACACCCCTTGGGAAGAAATTCCTGAGGATTCCCCTTCTAAAGGCAACTCCTCGCTTGATTTTGAGAATCCTAACGGAGAAGCCTCCAACCAAAACTTCCATGTCCATAGTATGGCCAATGTTCCCCCTCCTGGTGGGAATCAGCTTCCACCTCCTCCTCCGGGTGGGAATCAACCTCCACCTCCTCCTCTAGGTGGGAATCAACCCCCACCTCCTTTGGGAGCACTCCCTCCCTGGCTTGCACAGGATGTTGTAGCGATACTCGGGCAACAACATCCCTTACCCAAAAATACAGAAAGAGTGTTATCCAATTTTGACCCTGAGTGGGGAGATATCGCTGATAACCATATCCGCTCTTTCTTCCTAGCCTTGCGCAGGTTGGGGGTCGCTGATGAAGATGTGGTGTGCCGTCTATTCTCTTTTAATTTGACTGGTGCAGCCTCCACATGGTATTTCAGTTTGAGAATAGGGTCGTTTACGTCTTGGGATGATTTTCAGCAGGCCTTTTTGGATAAGTTTGGTGATGAAAAAACACCTGCGGCCTTAGTTTTAGAATTATCCCATCTGAAAATGGAAAGAAAGGAGAAAGTTAAGGATTTTAACATCCGATTCAACACCTTGTTCAACAGAATCCCAACCACCACTAGACCTACTGAAGAGGTGCTAATGGAATTCTATATCTCTACTCTCCCTGTCCCTACAACGATGTGGGTTAAAAGGAGTAATGTGCAAACCTTACAAGGTGCTATCGATGAAGCAGTAAAGGTCGAGAATGAAATGCTCAGTCTTACAGAATGCCACCCTACAACTGGAGAAAAGAGAGTCTCTCAGACATTCAAGAAGAATAATGGAAGTGATAACAAAGAGGCTGAAACTAAAGAAAAGGACACCACGGATGTGGAAGGGTTGCATCAGATCATTAAGAAACTAACGAACATAGTCATTGATATGAAAAGGAATCATGGAGAGAGTACTAGTGGTAATGGAGGAGATTATAACAACAAAAAGCCCTTCAAGCCTTTCTATTGTAAGAAAATAGAAGGTGGTCATGGCCAGCTTACATTGCCTGCTCCACCTAATGAAGGGGCTTTAAACATAGAAGAGTTGGCTCTTATTGGATCGCTCCTTAACAAAGAAGAACCTATACTGGAGCTCGAGCTAGAACAAGGAGACAAGGAGAATACCAAGTAGAAGAACCCTCAGATGAGGAAACCCAGATTAATGTGTTGTGGGATTTACATAGTGATAGAATGACGACAAAGGAGATAACATTGCAGAAATCAACGCTAACGAAATGCACACGTGAAGTAAAGGGCTTCTCCCAGATGCGACAAAACCCTTAGACCGAACAAAGCAAGATGTTCGCCCTGTGAAAGCATCCGCTCCTAGAGTTCCTGTCAAGAATAGTAGACCTGGCGGTCAATCCAAGAATGCCCCTGTTGCAAGTCACCCAGAGAAAGAAAATGCATCTCCCACTGTAACAAAGGATACTTAAGACAGTAAACTCCCATCTAAGAATGGAAAAATAGGTATGTTTACTCTGCCATATCTTGTTTATAACATTGATTACAATATTGTGGATGATCTCAAGAAGTCTAGGGCTAATATCACATATTTTGACTTGTTAAAATTAATGCAACAAAGAGATTTGCTACTGAAAGCTATGAATGAGCGGAACTGCAAAACCCCCACCACCTCAAGCACCCAAACCAAGAAGCCAATGTCCAAAGTTGTTAGTATGACTAGCACAACCCAAATACCATCAAATATGGAGGCCATGTTATCTAAAATGAATCGAAAGCCCCAAGATGTCAATGTAGCCATGATAGGGAGGAAATCAAAATCTATGACTCCACCCTTCCTTATCACATTTGAAATCTTCAACATGAATGTGCATAATTGCTTGGTAGACTCTAGCGCCTCATCCACTGTTATGCCTTACGCTGTTGCTAAGATACTTCAGGTAATATCCGATAAAACTGAAACTCGAATTATGCAATTGGACATAAAGAATGTGAGAGTTATTGGGGAGCTGAAAGATGTGTTGATTTGGATGGTTGCCAAACCTCAATACACTCAAATCATTAATATAGTGGTAGTGGATATACTTGAGGCTTATGGGATGTTGCTAAGTAGGGACTGGTCATCAAATCTAAATGGATATTTCTCAACTGATTGGTCCCACCTTTTATTTCCTCAGAGGGGAAAAAGTGATATGCTGAGAGTGGATCAGGAAAGATACATGAAGTACGTGGTAACGGAACCAAACAGCCTCAATGAACCTGTAATGTTCTATAACTCTATCCTTGGGCATTACAGTTTCGATGTTTATGCCACGGAAACCTATTTTGGGGAGTGCCATGCAGAGACAGTTAAGGAGGCTTTGAAAAACACATTTGGAAGAAAGAATTAAACACCCCCACAATCCAACTGATGAATTACCTTGTATTATAGTAGATGATAGGACTAATTTCATAGGAAGTAGTTCTTTTAGCATAACATGAGAGTTTATTTTTGGGACACTCCACTTTGATGAGTCTAACTATCTTGAGAGTGTAGGTGCTTGGAGCATTTTCATTGGCCCACTAGGGAACCAACGCCTGGTGGCTAGCCAGTTGGAATGCGCGCGCACCAGTAACACAACAAAACACGAAGCCTTGTTGAAAGGCCTGAGAAGAGCCATTGAAAGGAACGAAAAAAATCTCAGAGTTTTTGATGACCCACAGATAATGGTGAACCAGTTTAAAAAAAGATACACTGCAGTTTGCCACACCTAGTGAGGTACCAACACGAGGTGTTCGAAGGTGATAATCAAATCCTTGAGTTCCTACATTATGAAAGAACACTCAGAAACACAACCATTAACAAAAAGGAGCATGATGAACTTGTAAACAGAAGTGAAGACGAGGTGATATCTTTCATTGAGGAATTTATTTACTTTTCATCTCTCATGAGTGAGCCAACAGGTAAGCACACAAAATTACAACACTCATGGCTGAGCCCATTCCAAGTTGTGGGAAAAATTGGTCATGGAATTTAACGGTTGAAAAGGTTACAGGGAGAGACTGAAAACTCCCTGTTAATGGCCAGCATTTGAAGAGATACATCCAGTACCCACCACACTGGTGGTTGCCTCTTGAGTAGGTTAAAGTTCATTTCATTTGGCTGTTAGTTTAGCTGTATTTCTTTCCTTTCTTTTGTTTTCTACCAAGCCTATTTTCCTGCTATTTTGAATTACATTCCTTTTCAGCTAGCTGATTGTAGTCTTCTAGTCTCATTCTACCTTTTAGATTTGCCCTCATTCACTACTCTTGGCCTTTCCCTTCCTCATTAGCTTGCTGATGATTCTGTTGTTCCTGAATCCATCATTTCCCCGCAAATCAAACAAATTTTCTATCAGCCCATGAGCACTTGAGAATCAACAGTGGAATGCAAACCAAAATCCCTCATTGGCATCTGTTGGGAACTGTGTGAGATCTGTTGATAACTTGGATATCAGGAGCATGTAGGGGCATCTTTATAAAACAAAAAAAAATGTGTAACTACAACTGGACTAGCATGGAGGAACGTTGCATTTAAATAAATCCCACTCAGACCTAGCCTATACTTGTTTGTAAGGTTTACAGTCATTCTCCATTGGTCCCATCCACCACACTAAATGGTCCAATACATGTTACTCATAAGTAAACCTCCTTTCATGGGTTAAGCTCACTGTCTCATACATTGTGGCAAATCTAATTGTGCTCTAGTCCTTGTTGTGGAGGTAAATCCCCTCTGCGGATAGAGGCGATCCCTACTAGCCCAAATGGGGTCTAGCAACAATCAAACAATGCTAACACGCAGGTTCCTAATTGCAAATCAAAGACCGATGATGAGGGCCTACCAGGATTCCAACGCTAGTACTTGTAGAAGAGTCGTCGCTCTCGTTCCTTCGCTCCAGCTGGTCACGATCCCCACGATCCTCGTGAACGGACACTTGCACATGCAAAGAATGACACAAATACAAGCATAATATCCAATAGATGCAACCATATATCAGTCAGAATGGATATAACTCAATCATCATTACAAAGACAATAAGAGTGGAACCATAATGATAGTCGTCTATGATTATTGATAAACAAAGAAGAATACAACCATAGTTCTGACGTCAAATCCTCCTTTCGCTGGGTGATCAGCAGCACATGCCTTGCAAAGCTTGTTGGGAATGGGGAACAAGCCTCTCTCTCCTTGGTTACTTGGACAAGAATCTCCTTACTTTAGATTTAGCCTTATGGGAATGAAGAAGTCTTCTTGCAGCATGAACTTAGAAATTCTCAGACTTTGGGACTTAGAATTTGGAACTTGGAGACTAACTTGTCAAAGGCAAAAGGACAAGCTTTTATAGATAGAGGAGAAGGAGTTAGGATCATCCACAAGATTCATGGGATTGGCTTTATCACTAAGAATCTTCCATGAGAGGTGGAGAAATACTTCCCTTCTATGGAGATTCGAAGCCAAACTGAACCAACT
>APFE031751883.1:24234-41546 GCA_000404065.3 Pinus taeda | reverse complement strand
AATCAAAAGACTCGAGTTGGAAAGGGAGTTGTTTCATTTTTTAATGAGGTTGACACAGTAAAAGAACTATCCTCATAAGCCTTGTTTCATTTTTTAACGAGCTTGACACAAGAACAGGAACTATGCTCGACCAGACCCAGTTTCATTTTTTAAGGAGCTTGACATAGGAAAGCGAACTATGCTCCGAACGAACTTCATCATAATGAACAAGAAGTCGTTGCTTCGAAGAGTGCCACTCCCAGTGGAAGGATCACATCTTGGAAGTCAGGACCCAATGCCCCCAGGACACTATGCACGACGACAACATCACTGGATACAGGCACGGGATAAGTAGCCACGTAGTTGACTTGCGGTGGGGCAGATACTACCGGTGGATAAAAACCAGGAGGGGATGACAACTGCGCAGGAGGCACCAGGGGACTAAAGAATGATAATTTATCGATAGTCACGATTCTTTCGTCGTGTGGAAAGAAAAACACACGGAAAAGTGAAGAGACAAGGGCCCCCATGGCATAAACATAGTCACGGCCAAGGAGAAGACTGAAATCTAAAGCACCTTGGGTAACCAGTACGTCTATATAGACGGTTTTGCCTCCCAAAGTAATAGGGAATTTTGGAAGGATCCCTAATGGTTGACTGGTTCCTCCGTCAAACGCCATCAGATTTTGCGCGACTGGCACAGGTTGTGGGGAGCCCAAAGCTTGCCAAGTAGTGGAAGGCATAATACTGACAGATGCACCCTCATCCAAGACAGTGCCAGGTACTGCCTTATCATAGGCATGTATTGTAATCTGGAAAGGCACATGGGATGGAAGGCGGAAAGCAGTCAGGTGACTCCAGTCGAAGGAAACGATTGAACTACTTGGTGGGGGAATCGTATGATTGCCCCCCTGCTCTATAGGAACCAAAGAAGGACTCTCGGGATCAGCTGGGATAGGAGAGTCATTTTCGGACTCAGGAGAATCTAATGAGACAAGAAGAACATGAGCATGATGCTCTTCTGAAACAAAGTGATCGATGGGTGGTGAACCCAAGTCGACACTCTTTCCGACCAATGGTTGGTCTGGAATAGGCTTCGCACAGCCAGGTGCAGAAAGAGGAGGATGGACAAGAGAAGAATCTAAGTCAATCTCCTTGTCGACAGGGAGAGGATCTAAAGAGAGCCTCTGATAACTAATGGGGAGTTGGGGTGAAGAAGCTGTGAGACTTTCCAAAACAACGAAAGCTTTACCCATGTGTGGACAAAGGTGAAGGAGACGGTTGCCTTCACATAGCCTACAGGGGAATCAAATCTTCCCTTTCTTCTTGCCATAGCCATTTGATAGGGTAACATCACCATGAGCTCCAGAGGGCGATGAGCGGCAGGCTGGATCGTGAGACCATACTTCTAATACCTTAGGAATGCCAGGACAATCACGAAGAAGATGGTCATCCTTGCACAATTTACAAGGAAACTTGACCTTTTGCGAAGGAGCAGAAGGTGGCTCGACCTGGGATGTACTCGGGGCAGTAGGTGCACGTTTAGCCTCTCGCTTATGAGACTTCTTCTTCTTTGTCTTCTTCTTCTTCTTCTTAGCCACCTGGTTACTTGAATCCAAACTTTCACCAGGTGAAGTCGAAGATGAGGACGTAGAAACAGGCGAAGAAGGGGAGAGGTCCACCTTGGAATCAACATGATGTTGTTCGGGTGGAGGAACTGATTGACTTGTAGTTGAGACATTAGGGATCATAGAGGTTGAGAACAACCAAACAGGCAACCCAACAGTTAACCTAGGAAGGGACAACATTGCCATGTAAGGAGCACCAACATTTCCAAAAGGAGGAAAATGACCAGGATTCTCGTCAAAGGGGATCCCTAGGTTGGTGAACTCTGGAAAAGTTGCCATCAAAGACTGAAAATCGCACATGGGGCTGAAAAAAAGTCAAGACACACAATCAAATGGCCAACAAACAGAATCTAATAGGGCGTGTGATCGCGGGCGAATAAATTTTAAGACACAAGGACATAACTTTACCTTTTCATCTTTAAAGAGTCGAGAAAAGGACAAAAAGATGACTATAGTCGCCTTCGAATGTTTAATGAGCCTGAAGTAACAAGTGCTCAGGTGAGCCTTTTCTTTTAGGGAGTCTGAAAAGGATAAAAAAGTGACTACTCTGGAGAACTAGGCAAAAGGTTTACCAGACAATCCGTAAAACTGCATATACACCTTGGCAATCGTATGAAAACCAAGGACTTTCCGTACGACAGTCAATCTTCCCGAATGCTGTGTTCGGTGCATTACGGGTCGTAAGGTGGTAGACACGGCTTCTTGTGGATAAAGGATGATAACATAGTTGGGTCTCCCCATATACTCGACGGTACGTGGGAGCGCAAGTCCGTACTAGACCACTATTGAGTCACAAAAGGAGGAATCACGCAACCTTGAGTGGAAACAAAAGTGACTAGGTTTAACGACGCCGGAGCACGTCTCTAGCCTAGACCTCTAAACAGTGTGCGTTATGTTCCAATGCGTTGTTAGATTCATTAGGTTCATTTTAAATTTGATCTTGGATTATCTTTCAGTTTTCAGGCCTTACTGTATGTAATGTCTCAAAATTTCCTAAATGCAAAATATATGCCACAATATATCATTTCATTCGATGAATGGTAACTATGAGACAAACAAAATGATCATTAAGAGAAAATATAAAAAATTCTCTAATGCACTAATTTCATCAAGAAAAACTAATGCAAATCAATTCCAAAACAGTTTTAATGTTTTATTTTTGTGTGTTTAAAACAAGCATAAAAATATGTAAATTCAAATCAAAGGAAACTGATCTAAATCTACGATTGATTTTCAGAATGTAAATTATGCAATTGTAATCTATGCACAATTCACTCGAAAAGTATGCAAATGTAATCTATGCACATTTTTCATTCATATTCTAAAAATGAGAATTCTAATTATGCAAGTGTGATCTATGCAAGAGAATTCTCAAACACAAGATGATTCTAATGTAATCTAAGAACCAATCAAGTGCAAATCAAGAAAATTGGGTGAGAGTTCCAAAGATAAAAAATAAATAAAAACACTCAAAGGCGATTAACGCTCATACACAAACCTGAGACAAACCTCCAAGTAATGACCAAAGGAAATCAAATTAAGAATTTCTCAAAAAAGAGACTCAAAACCAATCAAACAAGACTCCAACACACTCAAGCAGTCGAGAAAATGTACCCAGAACAAAGACCAAGCTGAGAAGGCTCAAAACCAAGCAAACTTTAAAAGTTCCCAGGCCTGGCGCGACTGTCAGGCTGCAACTAGCACCTTTTAGGGATTGGCGCGGGTTGTCAATGTGCAACTAGCACCAATTGGTGTGACTGTAACGCTATAAAAGAGCGCCAGCCAAGTTTTCTATGGAAAAATAAAAACAAATGAGCCAAAACTAAGTTAACAGTACTCAGGTACACCAAGGGGCAAGAAGCAACATAGGAACTCAACCCAGAAATCTAATTAAGCAGGAGAAACCGAGAAACAACCAAGAAACAAGGCAAGTTCCAAGCTGTTCAGTTCGTAAACCAAATCGGAGATGGACTGAAGTGGCGTTGATCTACTTTGCTAATGCAGAATAATAGCGTTCCGAAGGCTATCTGGCCGTACTTCATGCTCCATCCAAAGTTTACAAATCAAACATCAAGACAAAACAAACAACAAGACAAAAGCCAACTCCCCAGCGGAGTCGCCAAATTGTTGTGGAGGTAAATCCCCTCTACGGACAGAGGTGATCCCTACTAGCCCAAATGGGGTCTAGCGACAATCAAACAACGCTAACACGCAGGTTCCTAATTGCAAATCAAAGACTGATGATGAGGGCCTACCTGGATTCCAACGCTAGTACTTGTAGAAGAGTCGTCGCTCCCGTTCCTTCGCTTTGGCTGGTCACGATGCCCACGATCCTTGTGAACGAACACCTGCACATGCAAAGAATGACACAAATACAAGCATAAAATCCAATAGATGCAACTATATATCAGTTAGAAAGGATATAACTCAATCATCATTACAAAGACAATAAGAGTGGAACCATAATGATAGTCGTTTATTATTATTGATAAACAAAGAAGAATACAACCATAGTTCTGACGTCAAATCCTCCTTTGGCTGGGTGATCAGCAGCACATGCCTTGCAAAGCTTGTTGAGAATGGGGAACAAGCCTCTCTCTCCTTGATTACTTGGACAAGAATCTCCTTACTTTATATTTATCCTTATGGGAATGAAGAAGGCTTCTTGCAGCATGAACTTAACAATTCTCAGACTTTAGGACTTAGAATTTGGAACTTGGAGACTAACTTGTCAAATGCAAAAGGACAAGCTTTTATAGATAGAGGAGAAGGAGTTAAGATCATCCAAAAGATTCATGGGATTGGCTTTATCACTAAGAAGCTTCCCTTCTATGGAGATTCGAAGCCAAACTGATCCAACTCAATATAGATTCAGTTCATGAGTGGGTTAGGAAGAACCTTCATAAGTTGGTTTGTTAAAAACTTTACCCAGCTGGGCTGGCGTGAGTGCGACTCTAAGACAGAGCGCCGGCTGGCGCGCCCTCTTTGGAGGATTTCCCCCATTGGCGCGAGTGATACACAGTGGAACCACACTAATGGAAAAAGGGCTATTTTTATGGGTATTTTGCAGAAGGTTTCTTCAGGGCATATGAAGTACATACTCAGGGGGATATAATGCAAGTGTTTGCAGGTTATGTCACTTCTCACAGGTTCCAGAATAAGTCCTCCAAGGTGCGGCAGAAGGGGTAATAGGGACGGTGACAAATTACTGTGTAACAGTTCTTGTGCCTGAAACTGAAAGGACTTATCTAAAAAGAAATGAAATCTCAAGTCCTTGTGCCAATCTGGAAGGACAGGCTGTTTGGGAAGCTGGTTAGAGTAAGGATTGTTGATGGGATTAGAGTACTGGTTGACACAACAAGCCTAACCTTGCTTAAGCGGTTTAAAAATATGGCATGATCCATGACTGCGCCCCATTCAATCAATGAAAATATAGCACTGAAATTCTCATATAAAGTGCAAGAAAACATGCCTACATCAAGCTTGATGAGTAATGAAGAGTTGAGGTACACACCTCAATAGGTATGGACAGAACAGTGACGACCCCAAAGGGATTTTTGAAAGTGGGAAACAGGTAATGGAAGGTCAATAAACCCCATAATATTGCCATTGGAGAATGCCTGTCAAAATCAGATCAGCAAGTAGAAGCTATTTGTCTCTATCCCTTCTGAAGCAGTTAATGTTTAAGTGGAACCCATGCTTGTCATCTGTATAGTTTACATTGCAAGTTTATTTTAACATCCTGATGTTCTATTGATTTGAAGGTTATTTTGAAACAGAGATAACTAGTTTGCCTAGCAGTTCACCATTTGTTGTGGCCACACTACCACCTTATTAAAACATGCTCTGATAGAAAATTTTAAATGGCCCTCCTATAAGTCTGATCTATCATCTCTCTGAATGATCCTTTTCATCCCAGTAATTTTAACTCTTTGGAGGGCCCAATCTTCCTTTCACGTAAAGCCCTTTAACAAATCCCTTGCTTAAGCCCTTCATTCCTACATTTATCAGGATTTGTTTAACCCCTCAAAACCCTCATTGCATTATTATTCCCATCATAATGCCTTATAGCAGAAATCCTTCACAAAGCATGCATAAATCCTTTTCGGGGCGTATCACAATCAACACAACGTATTCATGGTTTCCGGACCCGACAGGGTTTATTAACCCAAATGCATATATTTTTGGGTCTGAAGCTATATCGTGCATCGCTATCGGCCCGATCCCTAAGCTTATATATACAACGCGCTTTTGTCTGCCGGACCCGCCGATCCTATTACGTATCATATATATATATCAGGTCTGGTGTTAATTGCTTATCGCTATTGGCCTTTTCCCAAAGCCCATGTACGTATAGCTCATTTCCACCTGCCGGACTCGATGGTTTTATCAACCACGATACTTAAATATATATATTATATATATATTATATTATATATATTAATATTATAATATATTAATATATTATATTTATATATAAAATATATATAATATATATATATATAATATATATTATATATTTATATTATATTTATTTATTTATTATCAGGTTTGGAAGCCCCGTCGCATATTGCATATCGGTGGAGCCCAGGGGTCATGCGGTTAGTGGAGAGGCGAGAGCCGGACCCGACGTTGATTATACGCCTGATTATATAAAGTTTGAGGTCCGGCTTAAGTGATCGGGGCAGAATTTTCAGTGTTTTCCCATGTTTTTCAAAATTCGCGATATAAAAAAGGATCGAGTTTTCAATGTAAAAAGTGGGCTTGTGGAGTCCCAATAGTGCAATTGAGCATCAGGGCGGTGGAAGGAATGGGTCCTGTGACCTGAGAAGGGGCTGATACTCGATTGTGATGAAAGGAAACCCTCGAAAAACTGTGCCAAGCCTATGGGTTGAGCAAGAAATTGTATGTTGACTGTGTATCAGGAATAAATCCTTTTCACACTTGTTCCGTGGTTTTATAAAATGAATGAAGGCAACGTTTACATTTGATTGAGCATTTTTGTTCTAATATTCATAATCATCAAGATAGTGATAGCTATCCTTGTAGGTGAGAAGCAAAGGACGCAAGAGGGGATTCGAAGGCCATTATATGCAGAAACACTGCGTTTAAGGGTCTGGCTGCAAGAATTCAAGGTTAGAATCGCACGCGTTGCCTATACATTTTGTAAGCAGAGCTGTCCCAGTCTTCATTATGGGAAGACAACAGAAAATCACCCATTTCACCAACATCTATTCTCTTCCTCAGGAAAGGAATCGATCCAGCCATTATGCTTTCTACGTGCTAGTGGTAATGCTGACAATCGTACCTCTGCGTACTCGATTTGCATATCTGAAACAATGGGAAGATGAAGAGGTAGGGTAGACCTAGAGTCATGGGGCGTTTTCATAAGTATTACCTCGGAAGAGGAAAAGGGGGTTTCTGGCTTGGAGAAGAACAATTTTGATTTATTGTGAATAAAGGGGACTATTAGGTTCAAGGAGGAGCCATAGTTTCAGACTCATTGTATTGTTTTGGATCAGAGTGTTGTTACTGGCATGAATGTAAATGTGATTTGTGTTTATGCATATTGATGACTTACAGTTCACTATTAGTCTTGTTAAATTGAATGTGATTCAGTTTCATGGTTAACTTGCGAATGGTCTCTGATTTGAAACTAAGTTAAACATCAGTTGCAAGTTTTAATTCCATATAAGAATGTGGATTCCTATATGAGTGATTGGATTGCAATTTAGCTTTAATACAGTCTTGTCCAGCTGTGAATTCAGTGATTGATTCATTTGGACTTGAATTTATGCATGATGTTTAACCTTCTTTATCACGCTCTTGCAGAACATATATGTGATGTTTAAACCTCTGTATTATGCTCTTGCAGGATAGATTAGGATAGCTAGGATTATATTAGAGTAGTTAGAAGTAGTATAGATAGGATTTAATACATAGAGGTTAGCTGTTTTATCTTTGTTGATCTAATTGAAGTCTTCCTCCTAGAAGAAATCTTTCGACATGTTCAAATAGTTTACGAGGTCCCTTAAAACCTGTCGGAGCTAGCCATTCCAACGAAAGCAGGTCTACTTGGGGCTTGCGATTGGGTTAGTTTCCCTTTGTTGGAATTGTGCACATTTTCCATGTCAACACATCCATACACGCACCAATGTTGTATATAACATGGTGCACTGTGAAAAATTTATTTAAAAAAAAAAAATAACAAAACGCACCGGTGCTTGAATAGTCAATAGCACCGATGTCTTTCATATGGTAAAATGCCCCAGCGCATACCTTTAAGGAGGACTGCTATAGTTTTAAATTTTAGAAAAAGTGGTGTTATTTTCTAACGACGCTCTGGTGCGGTAATCTTATCCCAAGGTCCCGGGGCATCTTCTAAAGCGTACCGTTAGGCGGTTTTTAATTTCTAAAAAAAAGAGTGGTGCTATGGTAAAACCACAACACTAGTGCGTAACCTATATAGAAACGCCCTGAGGCGTCTCAAGAAAAGCATGCGACTTTTTCTTTTAATTAAAAAAAATATGGTGCTTTTGAATATAACCTGCCTTAGGGTGGTTAGCGAAACACACCGGAGGGGGGTTAAATAAAAAATCCCTCTTGGCCGTAATTTTCATTTTTACCATCTACAACACAGGAGATATTTGAAGCACTAGTGCCACTATTTCCACATGGAAGCACCCTGATGTTGGTGCTTCTTTTGTTCATCATATTTTTGTACCATGCTCACTGTTTGAGTTTCCAATTTTTGCAAATGGTGTTAAAATTTATTTTTCTCCATTACATGTCTACAATGCCTCCCCGACGACCAAATTTCTAGGTAATGTCTATGTTTCTTTCTAATTTAAGTTTTTAGCAGATTAAAATTGCAAATTAGATTAAATTTGCAATTTATTTTGAAAAAAAAAATCATCGCGTGGTGCACTCGATATGTTCAGCTTGCACCGTGTGCGATGTGCCCTGTAAATTTACAAAGTGCAATGCATTTTAGTGCGTGAACATAACACATTGTCATTGTTGCGATGTGCTTTGTAAATAAAAACACATTGTGAAAGATGTGATAGATTGTACATTAGTGCGTCACCCTTGGTGCGTTTATATTTACCAAATGCACTGCAAAAATAATATTTAAAATATTGATATAGATTAGTGCGTTTGATAGCCTGAATGTTCCGTCTCGGTGCGAAAATGTTATATGTGTGCATTGGTGCACAAGTGTGCCGCACCGCTATCAAAAGTTAAATTTGTGAAATAACAATGGTGTGTCATACTTATGTGTGCACCAAGACTGGTGTGGTTATAGTTGAAAGAGCACTGACTCCAGTGCATGATTGTGTTTTGAGCGCACTTGTGATTTTTTTTTAATTTAAAGTTATGTTTCCATATTTATAAATACATATGTCATTTAATTTAAAAAATGGCATTTTATGTATGAAGTTGATGTATTTTATATGCCAATAATGTAGTCGAGACGTCAACAGAGGGAGCAATAACAAGGGTAGGATTAGTAGGTGGACCCATACAATATGGTCCAAACATAGCAGACCAGAGAGAGGGAGAGGGATTTATACCCTCGCACTATTAGTGTAGTGGCCTGAGCGCTCTTAAGGAATGTAGGCCTCCTCAACTACTATGAGGAGGCTACATCCTTGAAGGTGCATTCTGTCTTATTAGCGCATCTGATCTGTCGATGGAGTTCCTAGGACTAGGCTTTTTGTGTTAGTCTCGGGGCGTGGTATAGGCCCATAGAGGAGGACATATAATTTATCACTGGACTATCCAGGAGAGGGGGGGATTTTCCCCAGTTCCCTAATGTCCCCCATGGTGTTGCAACTGAGAGTCATCTTACATTAACTCAGAGATATGTCGGGCCTCATGTGATCCGTCCATCATATTTTGAGGTTCATAGTGGACAACTATATTCCTTCTTTTGCTATAAAGGAGGTTAGGCGCCTCTTGTTATTAGTCACGACCATTTCACACTCTAGTAGTGATGGGAAACACATTAGTTTCCCTCTTTTGTATTATGTTGATTCTTTGATTTAGGTGCGACGTTGCATCAGATGGTCTGCCATTTTTTGGAGGCAATTTTGCATGGCTTTAGATAGATGTCATGCATTAAGACATGGGAGGGAGTCCTTCCCTTTCGCTTTTGAGAATTTTTGTTTCTTTTTTGAGAGGTTTCTAGAGATGAGGCCTACATTTGATTGTCACCCTAACAGGCTGATCACTGAGGTTCAGATGCGCATGTGGGGGAAGATGATGCCCAAGAGGGGCCTATCGCAGTATCCAACCAAGATTTCTCATGACGCTTTGGCGCTAAAGGCCAGTGAGGATGACCATATGTTTGTCACGTTGGCATTTCCATACACAAGGATTGATTGGAGAGGGTGTCCCAACATCTTCTTTAGAACGACTGAGCCTCTAGATGGTAGAGGTAATATTAATGTTTTCTTTAAAATAATATAGTTTCATTTTCTTGTTTTAATGAATTAGAATAAAATTTATTCTAGCATGTTCTTTAACTTGTTTTTTAAAATTGTTTACTAAAATTGTCTAATTATATTTCCATACTACATATTTTGTAGACATTGACACATTCGATGGGGACATACCTCCTCCCCCACTGGATGTCGGAGGAGATGAAGAGATGGGTGAGGCCCAAGAGGGTGAGGCACATCCTTAGGGGGGCGTGGGCGTCCAAGGTCGTAGGGCTGGTTTGCGAGTTCTGATGGACTACTGCCATAGATTAGCCAAAGTTTTGTTTGATGCAGGAGTTCGTCCTTTGAGGGATCGAGATATCACTATAGATCCTAGGTTTGTGGGTCTATATAGGGACTGTCCACACGAGATGATGTATTTTATGCGACATATTATCAAAGATAGTAGGGTACTGATAGCGATGAGGGATACAAGCCAACATCATGCAACGGAAAATACATCAAATGAGGGTGTTGATGATCATGATCATGATTATGAGGGTGGTAATCATGGTGATTTTGGTAGTACCACCCCATCAGATCATGGCCATCAGGGTGTCGATGATCCATTTGAAAGTACACCTCCATAGTCACCTTATGGTGAGATGCCAGAGCTAGAGGATGTGCCTCATGTTTCTCCGGACAAAGCAGACCAACCACCTCCTCCTCCACCTTAGAGTTTGCCAAACTACATTGAGGGCACATACATAGTTAACCATCCATCGTATTCTACTCATGCAGACCAACCTCATCTTCCACCACCTCAGCTGAGTTCGACAATCATTTATCATGTAGTAGTTGACCATTCATCGTCTTCTACTGCAGACCAACCTAGCACTGCGTCTGTTTTATTCGATATTTCATTGCACGTATTTGACTTGATGTAGTTATTTGAGTTGTTACACACACACACACACACACACACACACACACACACACACACACACACACATATATATATATATATAGGTCATGTTAGATATGTTCGTTTAATGTGCTTGCAGATAGATGTGTATGTGATAGTAGCTATTTGACATGAGATTTATATTAATTCGAGGATGTGTGTGGTGATGATGTTAGATTACAATGTTTGTGTTTTTTTAGATGTGATTACGATGATGATGTCTAACTATATTATTAGATTTTTGTGCTTGCTAATGGCGTTTATATGTGTTAGAGGTGTATATAATTAGATGATGGTAGTGAAATCGAATGTGTATCTTAGATGATGTTTATGATTGTTAGATGATTATCATCATGATGCTTATTTTTATGAAATAATATTTATTATAGATGATGCATTGGTGAACTTATATCAAACTTTTATATATGAAACTGCGTGCAAAACGACTTACTTTAAAAAAATGCAAAGATATTTTTATAGATTACAAAGCTTAGTATGGTTGAAACTATGATTGTAAAATTACGATAAATATTTTTCTAGTGCTTTGATAGTTCATTAATATTCAATCTAACTTAATTAGTAAAATATTTCAATATTGACACGGAAAAAATAATCAAAGGTAAAATAATTTAGTTAGCTCTTAATAAGACGAAAATGTGAAACTCATTCAATTTTTAATATAAAATATTACTAAAAATAAATTATTCAAAAATACAATTTAACTAATTCAATATTGGTTTATAAAACTCAATCTATTGTTAAATTAAAAAAACTCAGGTCACAAGTTTCTATAACTTGCAGCCTAGATCCATCTTAACTCTGGATCTACCAAGCACCAAGAGAGATCAAATCCCTTGAGATGCAAACATTTTTTAGAGTGAAAAGAGATTTGATCCCTCTAGGTCCTTGGTAGATTGAGAGTTAAGATGGATTTAGGTTGGTATAATATATATGTAGTTGACATTCAAATATTTTATTTATAATTTACGTTCTCCACATTAAAATGTTATAATATGCCCACTCATAATTTTTGTGTATGTATACATTTAATTATTTTAATTATTAATATTTTCTAAACTATTATATATCAAATTCATATTAAACATTGAAAATTTTACAAATATCCCTCATACATTGAATTTAGAAAGTAACTGTAATGGAATAAAATATCTCTCAATCTTTTTCAAAGTGAAAATATTAAGAAAATTTCAATTTAAATTACTTACTTTTCTCCATATAAAATATCTATAAAATTATGTTATTTAATATGGACATTGAAATATTTTACTTATCAGTGAAATATTTTTTGTTATAAATATTTTTTGTTTTAAATATTACATGTAAATGAAACATAGAATGAATTATACATAATGTAATATCAATAATACTATTTCTTTCCATGTGAAAAAATTACATTTCTTTATTGTAGTAAAAAGTAAATTATATTTGTCACTACGTCTTAGATAGACGCTGATTGGGTGCTCTGTTAAGGCACTCCTTGATGTGAAGTCATTGGTTCGCTCTGTTAAGGCGCTCCTTTATGTGAGGTCATCGGTTCAATTCCCTGCACTGATCAGGGTGATATATTGGACATGACGAAGATGCAATCCTGCCAAGCTTACCAAAAAAAAGTAAATTATATTTTTTACTCATTGCTATTTTTTTTTTACTTTCCATTACTTTATATCTCTATTTAAAATTATATAAGATTAAGGTGTAAATTGAAGTATTGTAATTATTGCTGACATTAATTTCTTTTGTTATTACTATTTTTAATTTGTTAGTTTAAATTATATTTTACATTTTTTAAATCTAACGTTATGTGACAACGTGGTTCCCGATATTAGACCAATTAGTTTTAGATTTAATATAATAAATTCTATTTTTTAAATTTTAAATTTATTACTAGGTTTATAGATTTTCAAACAGTTAAATTTATATTTATTAAAATCTTACCAATTAAATTAGAAATTTTCTTTTCTCAAGACGAGGTAAAGAAATTTAACACCGGGCTTCATGTGAAGTTAGACGTAGTTGGGTATTTTGCTCTATTGGAAGTTCTCCCTTAAAGAGGCAAGTACTTTTTTTCTAGTAATAAAGATATAACATTTTGATGCTATTTTAGTTCTTTATTTGATATTGTAATGGTTTAAATTTAACTCTTTTTAATAATAAATATGAGTTAAATAATAAAAAATGACAATATATTAGTTTTAAATTTTTGGCAAATAATATATTTGAATATTTCTTAATGAACAACTCAAAATATATTATTTTTTCCACATACTTGTCACGATCATGTTTTTTACATTTCTCCAAGCTAATATTACATCATGTTCACAATGATAAAGACATGTCTACATTAAATAATTTAGTTATAAATACATAAAAAATGGATATTAATTTCACATAATCTAAAAAGGAAGCAAAAATTCATCACCAAGCCTATTTGATAGTCAAACAAATGCATCTTAATCACTATCACAAACTCACTATTTTGTTATCATTTTTCTATCTGAGAAGGGTTGTGATCTTGAATCCTTATTATCATAGATAATGTACCCAATTGGAAATACTTAGTTTTAAGTTCTATAAAAATGTTTCCACTGCAAAAAAAACGTGTAAAACATTTGTGAATCTTACCAATTATATTATAAAATGCCAACAAGATGAGGATTGACTTGCTTGTTGTACATCCCACGAAATTGAACATTTGTAGGATTATTTACAATGTTCATGAGAGTGGCATTCACCATTTGATTATTTACTATATATTGAGTTATGCTTCACATTCTTCCTACCCCTGTATCAAGATCATTGATGAAGAGGACACACATCTTCTCTTTCTTGATAATATCAACTGCTTCATAGTATCTCTACTAGATTAATTTTGCAGGGTCTCCTGCATTTCCACTTTCAACTTCCCCAACACTCATCATGATTGGGCTGCAGAAGAAAAATAGAAAAAAAAGGGAGGGCATACAAACATAAACCTAAAGAGAATTCCATAAAATTTAACCCTTCTAGAGTTTATGCACCTATAACATGTCAACATTTTCAATATTCCTATTTTGCATTGAACTAATAAACCCAAGCATGTGTTTTTTAGACAATGTGATCCTAAGAGTTCAAAGGAAGTGGAAATTTACTCAATCCCCATCTTAGAAAACACAATCTCACACTAGAATGACTTCCCTTGGTCTTTGCCTCCCCATATACCTAGAGTAAGAGGACCCTAAAAATGAAGAAACATCGAATCAAAACCAAAGAAAATCATAATGCATAAAATTGAAACAACCCCTAATGATGCCTCAGTCAACAATCCTTAATAAATGTTGGGGTTTGAAACTAAAACAATCCTTAAAGATGCCCTAGGTTGCAATAACTTAATGAATTCAAGGGCCTTGAAACTAAAACAATCCCCAAAGATGTGCCAATTTTCAATATCTTAATGTTTGGCAAGATCATAAAGTTTTTTGCAATGTGAACAACTAACTTATCCATGAAAATAGGAGCAATGCAGTTAGCATCGTGAGTGTTGTCCATTTCCAACCTGCTAATGTTATCAAATTTAGCTTCACAAACTCAATTAACTCCACCATTTTTTTCCCAAGAAATATATGATGGGACTGGGTAATGGGTGGTGTTCGCACTAAGCTAAGCCAACTACATTCTCTATTCTCAACCCCAATTCTTCATGTCCACATGCGTGTAAAGGTCCATTAAATATAGACTATGCATTAACTCTACTGAATATGAACAGTAGAACAAACCCATCTAAACCTATTCCTAAGACACACATCACAGTTGCGAAAATGGAAATAGAATGAAGTTGATAATATTATCTACATTGAACAGTGTTGGCATATTCATAGGAACTCATCACAACATTATGGGTACCTGAGCCAATAAGAGCTTGAAACAAAGATTTTACCATTCCCTTTCAACGAGTAATATCATGTTGGTCATCTGATATATCAAAGGCAAGTCCCTTCCATCTGTCCTTCTTACTTTGCTTCATTTTTTCATTTGTCCCAACAATAATTCTATGATAGTTGTTGGTTTTAGAACATTGGAATAATTGATTGGAGGGGTGGTCGAGTTCTTCACATTGCAACTTAAAAATAATGAGGAGTTACCTACAAGCTTCAGGCATGAGGCTTGTTTGCTTAAAAATGTCAGTTTGTCCACAACTAAAAACCAATATGTATAATTTTTTAGAGACTTAAACAACCAAACATTGAATTGGGTTTCTACAGAATATGGATATTGTCATGTATATGTATATATATGTAAATTTGTGCTCCAACCATAAATGTTGAATTGGGTTGTTCCAAAATTGGTAAATAGATAGTGGGTTCATAAAACATGTATAAGCATAAAATAAATAAAGAGATGATGCAGCATACAGGAAAACATGAAACATATTGATGGGGCAAGCAAAAACTATAGAACTGACTATGGTGATCTCTCATTACAAAAAATAAGCCATTTTCATGGAATAGTTGGATTGAGCATCTGTCTGTGTTTAAAATAGCGAAAGTCTTGTCTCTTAGAAATAAAACAGATGAAGTGGTTGCAGAGATATGAATTGTTTAACTTGAGAATCATACTAGCTTTTTTCATCCTATCAAAGATCAAAGATTCCACTAGGAATTTCACAACGTCTAACATGATTAGCGAAGGAGGTTTCAACACAATTTATCAAGGGTGCTACCGAAGGGATCATTTTTGTGGAATAGTTGGATTGAGCATTTGCCTGTGTTTAAAACGGCGAAAGTCTCGTATCTTGGAAACGAAATGAATGAAGTTGTTGTAAAGGTATAAATTGTTGAACTCAAGAGCCAGACTATATTTTTTCATGCTTTCAGAGATCAGAGATTCCACTAGGAATTTTGCAACGTCTAATGTGATCAACGAAGGAGGTTTCAACACAGTTTAGTTAGGGCGTTGTTGAATAGATTCACGTGCCACATGGTAAAATTTATTCAATGTAGGATGAATAAATCAAAAGTTTTGATTGGTCAGATTCACCCAGCCCAACCCCGCAGAGGAACACCTTCAGTGTAATTAGAAAAATTTCCTTTTTTCCCAATAAATTCCTCATCACAATGGAAATCCTTTCATGTCATCCATATCCTTAATCTTTTTTTATTTTTATTTTGAGCAGTCATCTCTTCATTCAAATGACCTTTGACAACCCTGTCAGACATAATGGAATTTTCACAGGCACACACACACACATATCAATCAACTTGATTATGTTTGTAATATTTCACCATTCATCAACACAATCATGTATGCAAGACATAAGTGGACATGCAAATATAGTCAAGGTTTAAGAGAACTCCCTTCTGGCCATTTTCCTGGCTACACATATCTATGTCCATTATTCTCATGGACTCAACCGACCCATTAGGTTGTCACATTACTTAATCATGCCTAAGCAACCATTAGCTTGTGCCAAGTAAATATGGGGTTTAGATGACTCCCTAATTGAGGCCAAGCATGCATTATACAACCTTTTCACATTGCTATTGTTTCATTTTTACTTTCTATTATATTCATGTCCATTGCTCAATAGCGTTCCATTTTTCCTGGAGATTTACTTGACATGTTTTCCTTCATGTCCATTAAGCATCACCCTTTTCAGGATTATGTGGCCTTCCTGCCACTCCCACCTCCTCATTCCAAGATCCCTAAGAATGCAATTCAAAATTTAAAGATCGAAAACTAATGCAAGAGGAAAAATAAAGGCAATTATTGTAAAAGTACATGAAATTCACAACAACAATAGTTCACAAAAAATGCAAGTAAAACAACATTTTAACCAAGACCAACAACCAACATGGCTATGCACAAGTCCGAATCCAAAATGATATCAATCCATGAAGTCAAGAAATCAAGGCCACAACACATAAGCCTTAAATAAAGTAGTTCCCAAAAATCAACTCAATTTCCATGGGTCCAACATTCATGGCACTCTAAGCCATCATACAATGCACACAGGTATATGTGTACGCATGCATCTTCATGTACCAACATTAGTTCAAGGCTTCTTCACAAGGCTCACAACAACGTTGAAGTCTTACATTCCCCAAAAGTTCACATGGGACATTTTCAACACACACACACATAGAGATATATATGTCAATAAGTTGGAGGGGATTCCCCCTCATCCTTTTTTGTGTCTTGCATTGTTGATTTTGTAGAAATTTTGAATAATTTAACACATATTCAACAGAGATTATCCTGATCATGTACTATTGCGGAAAACATACACAATACATAAGCTCCTCTACGTTGATCATCAATATA
>APFE031751883.1:0-19747 GCA_000404065.3 Pinus taeda | reverse complement strand
GATCACTCACACTTTCATCAAAAATAGAAGTCCATCTATTTTCTCAACTTGATCAATCATCCATAAACAACAACCTCCAATCCATAGACATGATCCATATGTCTAAAAATAGACATAGTCTAAAAATAGACTTGAGCCAAAAATAGCATGCGGGCCCACTTAGTGAAGGCGACTCCTTTCCACTAAGCTCCATCATCTTGTTGCATTCTCAACAAGCATTTCTTGTTGCACACTTTTCAACAGATTTGTGTTCCTGTGGCCCATAGGGGCAATTTCATTTTTTTTCTTCACACGGGGAAAATCATTTTTCAAGTTCTCTTCTCCACAACACCAACAAGAGATTATCCTCTTCTCCTTTTCAGCCTCATGAGGCCACTTCGTGCTATTACCATCCTTCGTTTTGGAGGAATCAACTTGGCATTTCATTTCCCATAACTGCTTTTGCAACTCACCATTCCACTCAACCAGTTCTTGTTGTTTCCTAGTGGGTTTTCTAAGTTATGCCCTGCAAATCTTTCGGTCAGCCTCTAAGTCTTTAAGCTCAACCTCCAAATGCATGAAGGTTATTTTTTTTGGAAGGATGTCCCTCTTTGTCATCGTTGACAAACTTGGTCCATATCTTACTGCACCATACCACAATACACGTTTTTTTTCACTTCCACTAAGTCTTGCTATGTGTTGCCACATACACTCATATGTTAGGTATTAATATACACATATAGGCAAATATACCAGGCACCTTGCCTTACTGTACCAAACATGCTGCCCTGCAACTGTACACATGTCTTACCTTACGAATTAGTCCCTGGATTTGAGAATAATTATAAATAAATTTTTGTGTGCATATCTAAAATTATATTCGAGAACCATATAACCACAATTTTTTTTTTGTTAAAGTGAAAGTAGGTCCTTCTATTCAACTATATCATAAAAACAAATTACATAATGTACATTACACCCAAAGGAGGTGTGGTCCATAAATTTCATGAGCCACACTAAGCCTTGGTTAACGAGCCAAAGGCCCACAATCCGAGCTGAGGGCCCACAAAACATTATAACATGACCTCCATAAAGCAAGGCTTCCCCAATACCGTGCGATCTACCTCCAGAGATCTAACGGTTGAGAAGCTATATCAGAACGCCTTCTTGCACACCCTTTAATCTATAAATCAGACCCAATAAGCATATTGATGCAGTAATATAAAAGATTTTGGGTTCACCAAGGAGGATAACCCTCGAGCACGTTATCAGCTCGAAATCCACCAGATGCAGGCGATCCCAACCATGTTGAGTAACTGGCTGGGTGTTTAACAACACTTTCAGACCCGAAGCCTAATAAAGCCACCACTTAATAAAATTTCGGGTCTGTTTGGCATGTTAACCACCTTGCTGTTTGCCACGCTAAATTCATAGGATTGCATCTATTTGACTTTTCTGCCAACACGTTAACTAAGCTCCCGACATAGCTAATTAAAAGGCCATATTTAGTGTATTTCGACTTCAAATGAAGGCTTGTCCTATATATTGTATCCTGCCTGAGAACCATGGGTTTGTAGAGTTCTGAGTACATTTTTCCGCCCGAAGACCAAAGATAGATATAGGCTGGGTACTTGACATCCTGTTCGCATATTTCCATGAACTACTTCACCGTGTAGACTAAACTTCCTTTGTTTCCATTAGTCTTCATCTTGCCTGTTTTCCCTGCTGAGATTGAACTCCCTGTCTGAGATCGCTTGTCTGAGACATTATTCCCTCAATATTCCTTGGGGGGTCTCTCTCCAGTCATATTTTTTATTGCTCTTAGAACATAGTACGCCTGCATTAGCCACGATATCCGCTAATTTGTTTGTTGTTCGGTGCACATGAATAAAACTAAGGGTTCTTATGTTCTACAAGTGGGATTGAATTTGTTGATAGACTTACAATAGCCGCCAATGTCTCGATACTTTGTCTGGAGCTGAACCATAGCAAATTTTCTTGACCGAATTAATAATCAATTCGGAATCAACTTCAATTATGGTATTATGCAGATTTGAGTCCCTCAGGATTTCTAAGCATTGCTCAAGGGCCATGAGCTCTACCATATTATTAGTAGATTTCCCCAAATGACTATGAAAGATGGTTTTTATGCAACCCTTTTCATCTCTTATTACTCCTCCATAACTAGTCATGCCAGGGTTTACTTTTGAGGCCCCATCTATACTGCATTTCATAAAGCCATGAGTAGGAGGTTGCCAAAAATCCTTATTCGCTATTATATGACTTACCTTCTTGTTTTTGCCCTGGGGGAAAAGCCCCTGTAGACCCAAATGTTGTAGCATCTGTACATCAAAATATTTAGGTAGTTCTCTGGGGGGTTTTTTATGAGGGTTCCTACCGTCTCATTGAGCTGTCTTAGAATCTGCGCCATGATGCTCTGGGAGGAACCTTTCTTGTTCTTGAATATTCTATTGTTGCGTTCTTTCCAGACATCCCAGATTATAAAGCCTGGAACTAAAGCCCAAGCTTTGTTGATTATTTCATTATTAGAGGAATGTTTCCTCCAGTTCTTCAGAGTACTGGTGATGCTTCCCATGTCCTTGTCTGTTTGTTTGAATATTGAAGCTACCCAATTCCACAAGGTGGATGTGAAAGTGCAGAGTTGAGTAGGTGATCCATAGTTTCTTCTTGTAATTCACACAGCTGGCATCTAGATGGACCGGATACCCCTCTTTTCCTAAGGTTTTCCCAAGTCATAATTTTTTATGTTGCACTAACCACGTGAACAATTTGATTTTCATCCAGCTTTGGTTCTCCCATAGGTCCTTCCATACACTATCAGGGTTTGGAAAGTCAAGCCCAAGGGCTATTCGCTTGGCCTCTTTGAGGTTAAAGTTGAATTCAGTGTTTTTGCCCCATCTCAATTGGTCTGAAGATGCTGATGTCAGAATCTTTCTCTGTTCCAAGATGGCTGTTAAAGCTTCTGCCTGAGCCTTCAACGGGGAGTCATCACTATGTACCAGGTTCTTCCATATTCTCCATTTTCCCTCGCTTCTATCCTAATCCCATAAGTCATTTACCTGAGTAACCCTTTGTTTTCAGTATCGTTCTTGAGATTGGAAAATTCTTCACTTAATAGTTTAGGTTCCTGTTGCCAATTATCTTCCCAAAACCACGCAAGGTTTCCATCTCTGATTTCCCAGAAACTGTGTTTCTGAACAATGGCTCTATTCTCCCAAGCTTTGTTCCAAATGTGGGAGCCTTTGATGAGCCCAGAAATTCTAATATGATCCCTTTATTACCAATTGTTTCCATATTTCTGTTTCCAAATTTTGGCCCAAAGGGAAGTCGATTCTTTTAGCCATCTCCACCATAGTTTTGCCCCCAAAACTTTGTTTAGTGTTTCAGGGTCATCAAGTCCCAATCCTCCATGTGTCTTAGGTTTACAGATCTTTTCCTAGGCTACCAAAGTCCATTTTTTTTTCTCTTCCCCTTTGCCCCAAAGAAAATCTCTTTGGATATTTCTAAATTGTTGCATAATTCCTTTAGGAGCTGGAAGGGCTGAAACATAAAGATGGGGAATATTTGTAGGATATCTTTTGTGAGCACTAGCCTTCCTACTAAATTCAAAGACCTGTTTGTCCATTTCTGAATTTTGTCTTGGAGTTTATTAGTAACAGGCTCCCAAAATGCCTTGCTCAGAGGTTTGTCTGTTAGAGGTACTCCCAAATATTTGGAGGGTAGCATATCTCTTTGAAAGCCTAGAATTCTAGATATATTTCTCTGAATAGCAATGTCTATATTGAAAAGGAAAATCTTTGATTTGGTAAGGTTTACCTCTGTACCCGCAACCATTGCAAAGTCGTTTAGGATTTGTTTGTAGGCTAGAGCTTCCTTGACCGTGGGCATACCCTGCAACATAGTATCATCCACAAATTGTTGATGGGTCAAAGGATCTCCATTTAGGGTGAGTTTGAGACCCTAGATTTTGCCTTCTTCTTTGGAAAATTTGATAGCATTACCTAGCCCTTCCATCATGAGAATAAAGAGGAAGGGCAAGAGTGGATCTCCTTGTCTGAGTCCTCTCAAAGGTTTAAAGGTTTTGGATGGTGAACCATTTAACTAGATTTGAAAAACTGGAGGTGGTTACCAGGGCCATTACCCATCTTATCCAGTTATGGTCAAAGCCATATGCTATTAGTACTTCCCTGATGTATGCAACTTAGTTTATCATAAGCCTTCTTTAGATCAAGTTGTATAATCATTCCTGCCTGCCTATTACTTTTAAGTGAGTGAACCACCTCGTGAGCTTGAATGATGTTGTTGAGAATTTGCCTGCCCTCCACATATCCAGTTTTCTCCTCAGACATGAGAGTTGGAAGAAGGGGCTTAAGCCTATTTGCAATTATTTTGGAAATGATTTTGTACACCACATTGCATAATGCTATTGGTCTAAATCTGTCTCATGTCATAGCATTATCCTGTTTTGGAATCAAGGATATGAAAGAGGTATTGAGTGCCTTCAAAACAATTTTGTCTTTCCTTGAGTCCTCCACCACATCGAGGATATCATTCTTGACTATTTCCCAACATGATTTAAATAAGTCCACATTGAAACCATCCGGACCTGGCGCCTTCCCATTTTGCATCTCTTTGATGACTTCGCTGACCTCCTCTTCAATCATTGGCCTGTTTAGATTATAATTGTCTTCTCTTGTCACAAGCTTAGGAATGTGCTTTGTAAAGTCATTGATGAATTGCGATTTGTCTATGAGAGGTTCCTATGCTATGCCTTTGAAATGTTGAACTAGAACAACTTCTATTTCTTTGTGGGTATTGAGTTGATTTCCTTGAGAATCTTTGATTTTTGAAATCCTGCTATGAGACTTGTGATCCATGGTAGATTTGTGAAAAAACCTTGTATTCCTTTCTCCTTCTTTTAGCCATTGTACCCTCAATTTCTGTTTCCAGAATATCTCCTCGTGCTTACATAATCCTTCCCATTCATGTTGATGATATTCAGCTTGTTCCTTTCTCTCCTCATTGAAGCCTTCTGTGATGAGGATCTGGTTAATTTCCTGTAGCCTCTACTCAACTACTTTTTTGGCTTCAAAGATGTTGCCAAACTCATTCTTGTTCCAATATTTAAGCTTGAGTTTGATGTGTTTCAATCTCTACTGCAGAAGGGACATTTTAGTGCTCTGAACTTGCATATCCTCTGTCCACCATTTTTCAATATTGCTGATGAAGTTAGGATGGGTAAACCAAATGTTTTCAAACCTGAAAGGTCTATTTCTTGGAGTTCCTATAAAGCACGCTTCAAGTTGAATAGGCCAGTAATTCGAGCCACCAAAAGGGTGTATCATAGCTGACAAGTCCAGGCCTGTAAGGATGAGGTCCTCCGAGATAATAAATCTATCTAGTTTTGAGGCCACTTGAGACTCTCCTCCCCTTTTATTGTTCCAGGTGAAGATACCATTGCTTGTCTCTGTATCTACTAGCCTCATGTCGTTTATGAAATTCTGAAATTCTATGGAATCTTTGCCTAGTGATCTGGTTCCACCTTTTTTTTCCGATAGGGACCTGATCATGTTAAAGTCCCCACCCAGAATCCAGGGGATACCCGAATGTCTTTCTCTTAATTCCTCCAGTGAGGTAAGAAGCCTGAGTTCGTCTTCAGGATTTTATGGACCATAAACATTTGTGATCAAATAAACTTCCTTGTCCCCTAAAGGTTGGATGACCACTGATAGATAGTTCCTGGATGCTTCAACATCCAGGATTCCCAGTTTCTAAGGGTTCCAAAGTGTGAGAATTCCTCCTGCTGTTTTGTCTGCTTTAACCTCTAGATATTCATATTTAATCAGCCATTTGCTATGTATTGCTCTTATTTTGTCTATTGAACATTTTGTTTCCTAGATAAATATCATATCTGGTTTTTCTTCTTTCATTCTATTGCTGAGATTTCTTTTTTTCTTTTTGCTTCCTAGACCCCTAATATTCCATGTTGTAAGCTTCATTAAGAAAGATTTGTAAATGAGTAACTAGTTAGGTCTTTCATCTTACCCAAGTTGATCATGAGTTTCCCACACTCTATCAGTAGCTCATTTTGTCTTTTTCTTCCTCTTTTCCTACCTGGGTTCTTGGGATCTTGTCCCAATGTTGCCTCCATTGTTTTAACCCCTCCGTTGTCCTGACTATCATGATTTATTTTGACCCCCACACCTTTTGTCTGAGTTCTCTAGAGGAATAGCTGTTGCACTCTGTTAAACTCCCCTTGAGGTAACAAATCCACTCCTTTGGTTTGTCCCTACTCCAGGAACTTTTCCAGATTGAGACGTTCCCTTTCAAGAATATCATGCAGTTCATGATCCTCTGTTCCCACTTCACTTGGGGTGATCTCCTGGTCCCTGTCAAGTTCTATAGTGCTAGGCAGATCCTCCTTGTGTTGGCTGTTTTCAGGTCTATCCTCCATGTTGTCGTCCTTTCCCTTCTCTGCATGGCTATCCTCCAGTTCCTGGTTCTCTTTATCGTGCCCGTCTTCTTCTTCTAATATCTTGAACCTATTCTGACTAAGCTGCTTTTTCTCATTGAATTTATTCTGGTCCTTTCTCCCTCCTCTACCTCTGCCTCCCACTTTGGTGAAACTTTCTGTTTCTTCCCCTAAGGTGGCTTTAATACTGCTCTTGATTTTGTTTAAAGGGAAGTCCCTGAAGAGGTGCCCGTGTTCATGGCATTTGCGGCATCGGAAAGGAACATGATCGTAGTCCACTGCCTGCACCCATTCTTCATCATATACCTCTAGAATTATCTCATCCGGTAGAGCTCCTGAAAGGTCCATTTCTATGCATATATAGGCAAAGGAGGTGTATTTTCCTCGCAGTGTGGCCTCTGATATTTTTAAAAAATGCCCTAGTTTATTGCTTATGACTTTTAATGATTCTGGCTGCCAAAAATCCAGAGGTAGGGAATAGATTCTTACCTAAACCGGAACCGAAGTGAATGTCTCTTGTTTCGGGACAAAATTCATCATCCATGGCCACATATAGAGACCTGCAGCAGCATAGAAGTATGGTCCTCCTTCAAACACCTTGTCTTTATCCTCTAGATTTGTAAAAACGATTGTGAAGAAATCCTTGGATCCAAGGTGAAAATCTATGTCTCCCTTAGGTTTCCAATGATTCTTTATCCATGCATTTAAAGCTTTCTTTGTAGGCCATAACCCTATGAATTTACATATCATTGCATAAGTCGCCATGTGCTCCCTATGCGCCTGTAGCGCTGGATCACTTAACACCACTCGGGGTGTGATGGTTGCCCTAGGTTTACATGGTTCTGTCCGACTTCCGTGATCAAATTTTTGACTGTCTCCCTCTATTCGCTTCTCTTTTCTGACTTCTTCCAGCTTATCTTCCTGCCCCTTTGCGTTTCTGTTTTCCTGTTTCCCTTTTCCTGAACTCCCAGTTTCAGCTTCCAGTGGCTTCTTGAAGCGGTTGGAGACTGCCTGCTTGTAGGAGGGAGTAGAGCTCCCCCCCTCTCGGCCCTTCATGGTGCCCAACACTGGCGTTCTTCTACAAACCCTAGCTTCGCGTGTATTTTTTCAGAGAGCTCCCAAAAAATCCACTCTCATATAACCATAATTTGAATTTCAATATTATTTTCAAATCATTTTTCAAGAATAAGACGACTTTAACCAAAAAATGTATACTATGAACTACTGTTATTCATGTAGATGCATCCTAAAGGATAATTTGAGATTAATATGTCATTTTATGTGAAATTAAAATTTTAGATAACTTTTAAATTGTACATGTGCGCTTATCATAACAAAGCACACCGATGCGTTTAAAAAAATAACAACACCAGGACATTCAAATAATGCCCGCGCAGGTTTCTAGCATTTTGAAAAAACTTATGTTATCATATCAATGTTCTTCTACAAAAATGCACGAATGCGTTTAAAAATAAGCATCATTGCACACCTATTTCTAGATTTAAAAAAGTAAAAATGAATTCAACAAACTCGGTGATCTTATAACAATTAGAGCACCGATGCTTTTAAATAGAAATCGCGTCATTGCGTTAAAAAAATTAATCACACTGTTTTGAGATTTCAAAAATTAAAAAAAAATGTATCATCTCAGTGCGTTGAAAAAATTTGGTGCCTCGGTGATATCGGTGTGCTTGTTTTATAACCGACCAATGCACTTGACTATCGAATGCACTGATGTGTGGAGAAATTGAAAACAAAAAACGCGAATTTTTTTTAATTAAAAAATGAGCGGCAATTGATTTTTCGAAATCTAATTTCATAAAGTCTTTTAAATAGTAAAATGTTATTCACCATTTCATTATTTTACCCAAAATTTCAAGGGAAGGATTTGCAAGAGAGACATATGAGGAGCACTCTGTAGCAACAAAATTCTTTGGAGCTGCAAAACTATTCAAAATATCATAAGCTAAAAGGTATGGTGATTTACTCAAAAACTTGCATAGTCGAAATTTAAAATTTTTATTATTTATTTTACTAATAAAAAAATTTACAATTTGTGTTAGGGTTTAATTAGAATAGAGAATCATTTGCAAAGAGAGACATACTAGGAGCACTGTGGAGCTGTAAACTATTTTAGACCGACCAAAAAATCATAAGTTGAAAGGTATGGTGATTCACTCAAAACCCTCGATAACAAAAATCTTAAATTTTACTATTAAAATATTTTAATTTTTTTGTTAGATTATTTACAATTCAGCAATATATATATTATAATATATATATATATATTATAATATATATATATATATATAGATTTTATTGTAATTTTTTTTACGATCTTTGTTCCTATTTAATTAATTAAAATTTAGAAAAAAAATCAACTTACCCTAAACTCTTGTTTCTTCTTGCAAAATTTCACCTTAGGGTTTAATTTCCTCTACCGCTTCACAATTAGGGTTTTTCAATTTAGGCATTTTAGATCTTATGGGTTTGTGTACTTACTATATATAGGGCGTTTCACATGTAAAGTAGGAGAATCACTTATTGAATTAGATCCAAACTATGTTAGCCATTTCGAGTTTTTTTTTTTTGCTAAACAATTATATGTTCTGTGGTGCACCCTATGTAATATAATACATTAGTGCTCCTTGTGTAATACAACGCACCGATATGTTATGATACTTTTGATTCTGTCCAATATGTTGATCATTTCTCTCAATGTAATATAATGCACCAACTCACCTCTGCCAAATAACACCGATGTGTTTATCCTTACCAATCGCACCGTCATAATTTAAATTATTGAAAAAAAAATCCATGATGTTGCTGAATAATTAAACGCCTGGTGCCTTTTAATGTTATAAACGTGCCAATGCATTTAATGTTATAAACACACCTGTGTGTTGATGCAAATAAACGCACTGGTTACCATAAATTTTTTTGGCTGAAATTATTTGATTTATTTGTAAATATATTTAATGGCTTTTGTATTGACTGGTACAGGTTGTATATTGATAAAAAAATGTCGTAGAAGGTCTCAAGTAATAAAAATATTGATCGACACAATAATAACACGTAGTTTTTTTTAGAGAAGACAAGTTCTTTGTAAATTCTTTACAAAATTAATATGTTTGAACTATATGTAAGTTTAAATAATATGTATTGGTTGGTGTGTGTCATGGAGAGCCACAAAATAAACAAGGTCGATAAAATTATTTCTAATCTAAGTGTAGAAGAGCGTAAAAGCCTGACAAAAAAATTGCAAAATGATGAATCAAGTGAATGAAAAAATATTATTCAATATTTTTTTTAATAATATACTTAAAAATATTAGATAACATGTTTCAAATAATCTATTAATTCATATATGTTTAGTATTCTAGAGGGAGCAACAACGATAGAAAATATTACTGTCATTTTAAGAAAAGAAAATTATAGAATATGTAAATGACGATGAATTGGTCCTTAGCTCATTTGAAGTGGTGTTGGAGGTTAATGAAATGTGAATTTTTTTTTACATAACTATGAGGGATCTAGTGGAATGAACGTATAGATGTACTTTCCACTTACAATACAAAAATAAATCCAATGATTCTAGGAACCAAATTATATCTAAACTACAGGAAGCATTTACAGAGCAATGGTTAATGAGACACTGCCGGACTTGCAATAGCAAAAACATACAAAAAAATCATTCCAAAGGTAATATTCCTAATTATATAAAATGATTTTCTAGAACTATATGTACATATTACTACAAACCATTCATTTATTAATATCACTTTTGCTATATTTAATTTTCATATATCATTATAAAAAAAATGTATTACTTTTTTAAGGAAGATTATGAAAATCTCAAATGATCAACACGCTAATATGTGAAACATGCTAGTAGTAATGTCCAAAAAAGTGTGTAAGTAAATGGTCAAAGAAATGGACATAATTGCATCATAGGAGGAGCCATCTCAACAACAACGTGCTTCAAAGTATGTAATCATGGTTGACTTTGTACATATAAAAATAATAATTTAGCATTAAATAATAATTTCAAGTATTTTTAGCGACGGGGAAGAAGCCCACCCCAGCCTCGCCAAACTTGGGGTAGGGGTCGCAAATCCACTTCGAGACTCATTCGGAAATCAACCCAATCATACCAGACTAGCACGCTGACTTAGGTTCGTCAGTTAATATTGGGCTGGGAAGAAGAATTAAATCAACAGGAAACTGGTGCAGAGTTGGATATGGAGGAATGACGAGATTTGGTGCCGGATCCTGGACACTCTAGAGGCTGGTCCTCTCAATATAAATAGATTGTTTAGCTTTACTTATTGATGAAGAACATCGTGGCTAAAGCTTTGATGAATCCTTTAGCTGACCCATCAAAGACTGATCCAGGTCTCCAGGGAATTCGTAAGGAATTTCAGCTTACACAATTCCAGATTCAACAACAAAATGCCCACCTCAGTTGCATTGAGAAGCATATTCCATGTCTCCCTCAAACGAAATTACCCAGTTTGAGTGCGAAAGACCCAACACCTATGGACTCTTTAGATGCCTAGTAGCATGTTTTACATAATTTTGGCTTTAATTATTGTTATGTATAGATAACGGATTTGCAGACTTTGATATTATGTTTCAATTATTTAGATTTTAGGAGAATTAAAGATACTCAGACATATATAACTTTGTTAGACAATCTTAAACTATTTTGTTTTTGGATGGCTTATAATGCAGTTAGGTGACCAGCATATGATTTCCTAATGGGTAGGTTGAGGCTACCTAACCGTAGGAATATGGATGTAACCTGTTTTTTATGAAGAAAATGAATGAAAAAGGTCCAACCAAGCTTACAAAAAAAAAAATCAAGTATTTTTTTGCAGAAAAGAAAACAAGATGGAACTCATTAAGCAAACATAGTTACCGACCAAATGATAATTTTACCGATTATTCCGTTTTTTTGAGGTAGAAAAAAAATCATCTGATTTTGAGGTGTTGATTCAGAATGCACATTTTTTTTGAGCATATTTTATTTTTGACACTTCAAATTTTCTTATGTACCAAGTATGAACATTTTTTTTCAAATGATAGTGATTTTCATGTTGATTTTGAAAAGTGTTGATGCAACATCAAACCTTTTTTTTTAGAGGGTTTATTTTTGACACTTTAAATTTTCTTATGTATCAAGTATGAACATTTTTTTAATATTATTGATTTTCATGCTGATTTTGAAAAATGCTGATGCAACATAAACCGTTTTTTATTAAAGGGCTTATTTTTGTTGACCTAGATTGTCATTGATGTCAATATGACAATATTCTAGGATACTAAATGATGATATGAAGCCAAGGGGAAGTAGAGTAGATCCATGAAGAAACAGGAGAAAGAAGTCATGAGGAGAAACCAGAGGAAAGCCAAGGTAGTCAAGCCATTGGAGAGAATATAGGAAGTCATAGGAGCTATCAGAGTAGAGCTATCAAAGCAAAGAAGAGGTATTGGAGCGGTATCGGAAGCCATAAGAAAGCCAAATAAGTGTAAGAGCGGGAGATTGAGGAGGAGCCATATCGGGCGCATCGCGTGTAATCTATGCCCAAGAAGAACAGAGAGGAGAAGAAGAGGCAGAGGAATCATAATGGGTCTTTGAAGATGAAGATTGAATGCACAAGAATCGTTGGATCTTGGAGATAAACAGACAATATTGTTTGTAATGAAAGGCCAGGATTAGGTCGCGCAGCGTAAAGTCAAAGAAATGAACGATGGAGATTAATTTAAGTATTAGCGGATGAGGAAATCGGAGGAGCCATTGCAGTCGTCGATGGTAGAAGATCTACGGTCATCGGGCACTAAATAGCTCGGGTGTTAGTCAAAGAGAAAGGTGGGTTTATAAGCGGAAATGGTTTATCGGGTTGAGAATAAGTGGTAAGTGGTAATAAGAGGGAGTCACCCGATTCCATTAAGCAATTGACATGTTGCACGTCAGAGGAGAGAGGAAACCGCTTTATCGGGCGGGTAATCCTCGTGCATGTAGCTCACCCGATATCGTTGTCGAGCATTGGATCAAATGCGGCTTTGATCTACGGTGCAGGATCACCGAGCAACTTTGTTGGTCGGGTGTAATATCAACCGTCAGATGGGATGGTAAAATCTACGGTGGAGGATTGATTCGAAAAAGGCAAACGTCGGAAAATGTACAAAGGCTGTAAAAAGGCAGAAAAGGTTAGTTACACATGATTATTGTGTATTTCTATTATATAAACATTATAATAGAAATAGCGCGGATATAAGGATTTCATGTGGTTAAATTCTATATAACAAATGTTATAGAGTGGGAAGGTTATATATATGTGGACCCGCTGCACCATTATAAACTTCCCTATTGTTATATCACATCCACCTATCATAACTCTCATAATGCAAGTTATAAAGGGCTGTCACCCTCGAACCACCGATTGCAATATGTATGCAGACTCGCTGCAACATTATAATACGACCTATTGAAATACTGCATTCGTTGAATTATAATGTTCAAAAGAATTGACACCGCCAGACTGTCGATTACAATATATTTTACGGACCCGAATGCACCATTTAACATGACTAAAGGTAATATCGCATCCACTATATCTCTAGTCTTTAAGGGATGTCGAACCGCCGATTGCGATTGCGATTGTGACGTGGCATGTGGGACCTCCCTGTTGGTACAATCTCTCCAATGAAATCCTCCGTAAATAATTAAGTCTAATGTATGAATATTATTAAAGGAAAAAGGACCTATCTGATATTTTTTAATAAGCAACATTTCTTTGTATTTCGGCCTCTCTTCCTCCTGAACGTGTCCTGTGAGTATTGGAACACTTGAATAGACAAAAGAAGCCATGGATCGGGAAGCCAAAGTCTCAAGCGAGCATAGATGGTCGAGCGAGAGCAGAGGAAGCTAAAGCGACCGGAGGAGGGAAGCCAGAAGGTCGAACGAGCGTTGAGGAAGTTGAAGCTCAAGCGAGCGAAAGGGAAGCAAAAGGTCAGGCGTATCAAGATAAGAAAATAGAGAATTGTCTTTATGCAGTTGTGGCTAGTGAACTGGAAGAAAGAAGGAAGCCAACAGTCCAACAGGATAGAAAGAGGCCGAAGGTCCATCAGGATAGAAGGAAGACGAAGGTCCAGCCGGATAGGAGGCAGTCAAAGGATGAGAAACTTTGTTGATCGTGTTACCCTGTGAAAGACTCAAACTTGTGATGAATTAATCAAGTACATAATGCACACTGAAGAACAATTCTATGATATAATAGATAAAGTTTCATTTGATATTCTTTGAAGGGAACAATAGCCAACATCAGTATTGAAGCATATGTGAATGTGTTTCTGGGAAGTAAGAGATTGCAATAGCAAGAACAGTGTCCAGTAGTCACGTTGGAAGCATTCACCATGACAGTGAGAACAGAGGCTTGAAACAGAGAGTTGGTTCTTATGCAAAGCGTAGTGCAACTAATAGTAGACTCACTAAAGCTGTGTGGAGACATTATCAGAGATCATGATGGCTATTTGATATCATCATGAGAAAACTTTTGTAGACTCTATGTGGACAATATGAAGAGTTGTAAAGACTTCTTCATATGAAGACTCGTTGCCATTGATGCTGAAGCATGGAGACTACAGTGAAGCTGTAAACAGATAGAATTCAGTAAAGAAGAGTTTTGGGAGCAGAACATTACTATCAAACATGCCTTGACAGTAGAGGGTTGGAGCCCTTGGGTTTGGTGCCTCAGAAGTTGGAAGGATTGGTGTCCTTGGAGTTGGTGCTCCTATATCCAAGGTTGGTGCCTTGATAGCAGAGGGTTGGTGCCTTAACAAAACAGAGTTGGTGCTCTGGAGGTTGGAGCTTCACAAAAGTCCAAGTTGGTGCTTGGCAACAGATTGGAACCACATATATATTGTATCTATTTTATTGCAAAGATTATATTAATAAAATCATTTATTCTTGTTGTTCATCTTGTGTTCTGAATATAAATGTTTTAACTGGTAAAATAACAGTTGAAAAGAAATACTAATTCACCCCCTCTCTCAGTGTTTCCAGCAATTTTTGACACTTTAAATTTTCTAACATATTAAGTGTATAATTTTTTTAAATGTTGGTGATTTTCATGCGGTTTTTGAATAACATCAACATTTTTTAAGGCATATTTTTATACTTTAAATTTTCTTATGTCCCAAGTATGCACAATTTTTTTTAAATGTTGATTATTTAACCATTTTTCAAGTTGTCTTATTCATCTTCTTGTTTTTTGTCCTAAAATGTTTGTTTTTTTTAAGGGTTTTCCAAACATGTGTTTTTTGTTTTTCTTTGCAATGTTTTTTATAATGAAAATTTTAATTTGTTTTTTAAAGTTCAAAAAAATAATAACATTCATATTTTGACGTTAGGATTTTTATTTTATTTATTTATTTATTTTTATTTATTATAATTATTAATATTAATTAATATCTTCAATACGCAATAAATAATTGTCACTAAAAAATAATAATTTTAAATGCGGAACAAAAATATCCACATTTTGCATATAGATATAATTAAAAAAATACGTATTTGAAGACCTTGTCGATAAAAATGACATGACAAATTAAAGATTTTTATGAGAAATTGAATTAAAAGAAGTTGGAAAAATAGCAAATTTTATGAATTTTATACCCAAAGATTATGACATTTGAAGTTTTTTGTTTTTGTTTCAAATAAAAATAACAGAAGAATTGTTAAAAAAAATAATAAAAAAAATAAAAATTAACATAAAAAATAAAACAATAAATTAATAAAAAAAAAACATAACAATATAAAACTTAAAAAAAACATTATTGAAAAACTAAAATAAAAACTAAAAAAAAAGAACCATAACAAAAACATAAAAACAATTTAAAAACAAAGTTAAAATAAAATAAAAAAAAAAATATTGAATAAAAAAAAAAAATAGCAACCTGCGGGACCTAGGCAGCCAAGGTCGATCCCAAGAAATTGACCTGTGTCCAGGGGCCCAAAGCTCGATTTTTAATATATATATATAATAATATATAAATCTATTAAAAAAATTGTTTTATGAGTGTTTTTATTTTTTTAAACAAAACCGGTTTAAAACTGTTCTTATGGTAATTATTTTAATGCTCTTTATTTTTAAAGTTAATTTTATTTTAATATATCTTTTTTTTTGGTCAAGTAAGAGTGGTGCCTTTAATTAACCTCAAAAATAAGATTACATATGGTACAACGTCTTTACAAGTGTAAAGATCAGCAAAAGACAGACCCGTTGATGAAAACAAGCAACATGGTCAACAATACCCAAACATCACATATAAAAACAAAAAAAAGAATACTCTTGCTCCTACTCTCGGCTTATCGCACATCGCAGTGACTGCACGCCTCCACCCCTTGAAACTACGAAATGCGGGAGTAAACCTCCGTCGTTCGATCAAATAGTTGATCTGACAGTCCGTAGTCCATCACATCCCTGCAAACCTCGGCACATCACCATATTTAAAAACTAAGTTTATCGCTGGCCATACACTTTTACCGAAAGAAAAAATGCGATTGAATCTCCGTCGTCGATCTGGTTCTTGATCCGATGGTTGACGTAGCATTACCTTAGGAACTTGCGCGCCCATTAACCGCTTTCCGGACTCGAAAAAGAAAAAGAACCTATGATCTATAAAAAATCGGGTTTGCTCTTTAGCTTAACTACCTCCATCTTAAAACCCGATATCCATTCAATGACAGGGTACTTAGATCCAACGGTCTACGGCTATTCAAACTAGCACGCGAGTTACCAGTGGCTGAACCCCATAATGGAATATGACGTCCGTGCGTGGAAAAATGATCGATGGTCACAATTTACTATGACACTTTAACGCGGCTCAAGAACTTCCATCCGCTCCTACTCTCGTTAAACTTTTCCACCATATATGTCCGTTAATCCACCATGATCAAACGATTCCTGTGCATCCTTCTCTTCACTTCGGGTTTATGTCATTCCTTCCTCTTCCGCTGAAAATTCGGGTCTAGTCTAAGTCTTAACCTCCGATCACTTTTAAAATCGGATATCCAAATGATCAAGCCCCTGTTGATCTGATGGTCATCAGAGATATTGGATCGGAAACTAGCGCTACCTTTACCCGCTTTACGAAGCCGATAAATATTATAAACCGCTAATCTATAAATCTTCGGGTCCGCTTGTAGACTTAACCTTCGGTCATTTTTCAACTCGATAGCCGTTCGATAACGAAGGCCATCAAAATCTATGGTCGGCGGCCTTTCTACTAGCCCGCTATTTACCATGTACTCCTCCCCTATAGCTTGCTCTGTCTTAAGCATTCATTGTGGGATCAACGGGTAGGATTGACTCCTACTTCTGCTCTCTCCTGTTTCCACTGATCTTCCTTCTGCTAATTTCTCATGGTCTAGAAGTGCTCCATGTCTTTGGTTGCCTGTCTTTGACAATCATCACGCAATTTCCCCGAGGGTGTTGAATCCCAAGTGTACCTACTGTAACTTTCCTTGTGAAGCACTCCTTCATTCTCCAGATGATCAGCTAGCATATTGGCTTTTCTTCGCACATGAACGAAGCTGATAGTTCTTAGGGTTCGCAAGTGGGAAGAAATACGATGAAAGAACTGCGATAGCCTCCAATGTTTCGAAACTTGGCCTCTTTGATGACCAATTTAGAGTCTGCTTCAATGATGGCATTGTATAAATTTGACTCGATCCAAATTTCCAGGCACTTCTCTAAGGCCATGAGGTCTGCTATGTTTTTAATGGCAGTCCCCAAATGACTATGAAATATGTCCTTTATGCGCCCTTGCTCATCTCTTATAACCCCACCAAATCCAGCCATCCCAAGGTTGCCCTTAGAGGCTCTGTCTATATTGATTTTCAAAAAACCATGAGGAGGAGGCTGCTAGATGTCTTTACCAACAGTTGTTTGACTCACACCCTTGTTTATGCCCTGGGGAACTAGCAAATGGAGACCCAACTGTAGCAGTATGCGAGCATCTTGGGGCAAAGGAGGGTTCTCAGGAAGTTTCCATAAAAGGGCTCCAACTGTGTCTTTGAGCTGTCATAATATTTGTGCAATGATGTGCTGGGTCGAGCCAGTTTTGTTCTTGAAAATCCTGCCATTGTGTTCTTTCCATACATCCTAGATAATAAAGCCTGGAACGAGAGTCCAAGCATTATCGATGATTTCATTGCCTGAGAAGTTTTTCCTCCAATTCTTCAAAGTGTTGGTGATGCTAAGTCTGTCCCTGTCAGTTTTCCTGAAGACGGAGGCCACCCAATCCCACAAGGTAGAGGTGAATGGGCAGAGGTTGAGTAAGTGTCCCATCGTCTCCTTGTGTAAGCCACATATATGGCATTTGGATGGTCCAAAAAAACCTCTTTTCAGAAGATTCTCCCAAGTTAGAATTTTATTTTGTTGAACCAACCACATAAACAACTTCATTTTCATCCAATGCGGGCTCTGCCAAAGGTTCTTCCATACCTGATTAGGGTTTTGATAATCAAACCTTAGGGCCATTCATTTAGCTTCTTTGGGATTGAATTTTCCTTCAGTATTTCTTCCCCATCTCATTTGGTCAGACAAGGGTGACACAAAAATCTTCCTCTGTTCCAAGTCCAGAGCAAGAGAAACTGCTTAGGCCTTCAAAGGGCTCTCTTCACTGTAACCCAGATCCTTCCATATTCTCCATTTACCATTGTTCCTTACCTGATCCCAGAAGTCACTTACCATAAGTAAACCTTTGTTGTCAGTGTCATTCTTAGAGCGGTTAATTCTTCCTTGAACAAATTTGGTTCCTGTAGCCAGTTATCCTCCCAAAACCGTGCCAGGTTCCTAGCTCAGATCTCCCAGAAACTATGCTGTTGGACAATGGCTCTATTCTCCCAAGCAAGGCTCCAAATGTGGGAGCCCTTGATGAGCCCTAACATTCATATATGATCCCTCTCCTACCAATTATTTGCATATTTCTATTTCCGAAGCTTGGCCCAAGGGGTTGTTGATTCTTTGAGCCACCTCCGCCAAATTTTTTCTCTCGAAACTCTACTGAGGGTTTCAAGGTCATGAAGCCCCAAACCACCATGGTCCTTAGGTTTGTATAGCTTGTCCCAAGCTACCAAATCCCACTTCTTTTTCTCTTCCCCTCTGCCCCAAAGAAAATCTCGTTGAATACTCTTGATATGTTGCATAACTCCTTTAGGAGCAAGAAGAGCTGAAAACATGAAAATGGGAATAGCATGCAGGACCGCCTTCGTAAGCACAAGACGCCCCATGAAATTTAAATACCTGCATGTCCATTTCTTGACCTTGTCCTGAAGTTTATTCGTTACTGGCTCCCACACTCCCTTGCTTAGAGGTTTGTCTGTAAGAGGCATTCCAAGGTACTTGGAAGGTAATTGATCCCTTTGAAACTCGAGAATTCTGGTGAGTTTCCTCTGAATATTAATGTTAATGTTAAAAAATAAAACTTTTGATTTTTCGAGGCTTACCTCTGTACCAGCGGTAATAGCGAAGTCGTTCAGGATTTGTTTGAAAGCTCTAGCTTCCTTGACCGTGGGGATACCTTGCAGCATTGTGTCATCCACAAATTGTTGATGAGTAAAAGCAGCACCATTCATGGTAAGTTTCATTCCCTAGATTCTTCTTTTAGCATTTGTTTTTTTGATCGCTGATCCAAAATTAAACAGGAACGCAACAAATTGCCGAGATAACCATATACACAAAGATGCAGCGGAAATAATACTTCATTTCATTAATGGAAAATACTAAAATATGCTTACAACCAGAAATGGAAATAAACCAGCTAGGGCGATGGCAGCTATCTCTGAGAAGAGATGTGTGGCTACATGCCTCTGAACTGTGTTACAATGAGGCTCGAAGGCCTATTTATTGTTGAGAAACAATGGAAAAACCCTTCACATTCCAAAACCTAACCCTGGAAGATGAAACGCCAAATTGTGGGCCCCATTTTTTGGGTAAGTTGGTACATCAACTTCCCGGGGTCGCGAATTGGTCGTCTTATCTCCGTTTGATGTGCATGATAGCCCGTTGGAAAGATCTCTCCGAGGACTACGACGAAAAAGATGATTTTGAGATAGAAAAATCACTGGCCGTAGATTTCCCAAAAAACTTCGTTTAGGGCCTCAAAATGGCTCCAGAAGTTTAGGACCCAAAAAACTGCTAAAAATAGTAAACTGTGCTATAATTAAGGAAACTGAAAGAACTGAAAGAAGCACAAGAGGGGATC
>APFE031751875.1:0-12925 GCA_000404065.3 Pinus taeda | reverse complement strand
ATAAATTATGCCAAGGATATTTGAAAATTGAAATAAATAAATAAATTATGCCAAATTATAACAAGCATTCCATCCAAGATATACACCAAAACCAAGAGAGTTGGATATAAGAAAATAAAACACATGAATATATAAGAAAATAGAACCCATAAGAAAATAAAACGCATGAATATATAAGAAAATAGAACCCATAAACAAGACACAATCAAGTCGAGGGCACAAAATTTCCCTTCTTGATAACCAACTTCTTCGCTGGTGGCCATAATAAACAAGACACAATCAAGTCGAGGGCACAAAATTTCCATTCTTGATAACCAACTTCTTTGTTGGTGGCCATCAGTAAATAAGATTTTTAACCTATTTGGTTCGCTCTAAATGCGAGCCTCACTAATCCAATTCCCTAACCAAAGATGTTGTCTTACCATTGAGTTGAGGAGCAATATTGTCTTTGCTCATTCCTTTGTTTTTGAATATCTTGATGGGTTTAAGCAGAGTTGTCAAGGGAAATTTTGTGGATGTCTTCCACCACGGATGCACATGTAATAGGATGAAAAATCCTTAAATAAACATGGCATGACAAAAGTAGCATGGCATAAAGGAAACCCAGTTATGGATTGATGGATCACTTTTTGATGATGACATTGCTGACTCATGGATGAAAGTGATGGATGGTTAGTGCCTCATGAAAAGGTCATGACATCATGATGAGGAGTTCTTCAAGCAATTGGTTGTCCCATCATTTCCACCTAAGGAGTTGTAGATCCCTAATTAAGAGGGAGCTTGGAAACAAGTTTCTTATTTGGAAGAAACTTGGAAATTCTTAAGATAAGAATAGCCTTGGTTTAACACACTTTGAGAACCTAGGTGGTGTATGATATACATATGGGTTACCAATCCAGCGCTTTTTATGAGTAACTTTTTTAGATTGAGAACAACCAAGTACCATTATGAATAACTCCCTACTTAAAGGGGAGCATTGAAAAGTAACTAGGTTTGTTTGATATGATGTTATACATATGGGTTACCAATCCAACTCTTTTTATGAGTAACTTTTCAGATTGAGAATGACCAAGTACCATTATGAATACCTCCCTACTTAAAGGGGAGCGTTGAAAAGTAACTAGGTTTGGATTTCATAATGACGTGTAATTGTGATTTTATGTAATTGATGAACAAAATAAAAAAATTTATTATTGTAATGCTTGTCTCATGGGTTTCATGAGCAAGAAATTTTATTTTTAATATGATTGTCATTGTTAGTCCTTAGGTTTGGTCATAAAGTCAAATTGAGTCAATGTCATCATGGACACCTTCCTATGGAGGCTTTGAATATTTTTAATAAAAATGCCAATTGTTTATGTATTGTTTTTGAAATAGCGATCAGTGGAAAGATTGCCCGAATTATAGAGCAAGAGAAATATAATAGAATCTAAGGCTACAAATTTGCATATTTTGTAATTTGGTAATCCTCAACACTGAAGCAACATGATGGGATCATGGAGCATGTCTTTGAACAAATACAAAGTCCATTTATTAAGAATATTGCTTGTTTCCTTATTGTATTTGAATATTTTAAGGAGGCAATCTACATATTTTATGTAAATTGAATGTTCCAGATAATAAAGGTCCTAGATGCAAACAATATGCTGACCTAATTCTTTCTTCAAATACTTGTGGACTTGACTTGGTTTGGAGTTCATGGAATATTGGGATATTCATTGAATGGATTATTATTCTCATAATAGATAGATAGTGTCTCAATTGCCAAATTGTTAATCATCATTGTTCTGAAAATCATTCAATATCATTTGCTCGGCTCATTGCAATTTGTAAATCAATTGAAGAAAAGGAAGGAATATTGACATCCTAGAGTTTCCTAAAGACATTGCATTAGCACTAACTTGGGCAACAATATTTAAAGATCGATGTAAAGGTTGTTAACACTAATTCATGCAACAATGAAAAATTCAAAGAGATAAAAATCTAATTAGATGAGGAGATTCCACTAAAAGTTTTAGGATTTTGTTGATAGATATTCTAGCCATAATTATGAGGATGACGCATCATGGACACTTCTTCCTTTTGAGGTTTTTGAATATTTTGAATATAGAAATCCCTATTGTCTATGTAGTGTTTTTGCAACTAGTGGAAAGAATTCCCAAATTACAGAGAGAAAAATACAACAAAACCTTAGGCTACAAATTGGCATCTCTAATAATCCTCAACACAAAAGCAACACGAGGGGAGCATGGAGCATCTCTTTGAGAGAAAAATAAATCCATTGTTCATTTGGTCACATCACAAGTAACACATTTCTCATGCGATCTCTCTTGAAGGAAGAGTTCAAGTACCTCAAAAAGTTGTAGGCTTCAAGTAGGGAGAGTTGGAGTATTTTCGGTGAGATTATATCTCTGTTTTATTTGATGAATCTGCCCAGGAGTAAGTTGAAGTTTCTCTATGATATTTGGCCCTTGTTAGAGGTATGTATAAGCATGTTTTGGAGGGTTATTTTTGTGGTTCGTGCCCTAGGTTAGGGATGCTTCTACGTAGGTACAATAACCCTAAGTTTTATCCCAAAAAGTTTGTGATGCGACCATGTTTTGTGCATGAGTGAGGGGGCTATGACCATTGTGAAGTGGACAACAAGGTCTGTAATGTTCTAGTGATAAGGGTCATTGGTATCAACCCATGTGTACGAGTGTTTTAGTCAACAAAAAGTTCTGTGACCTACCTCAGAGCACAATTAGAAATGTGCAAGGTTGGGATAGGTGATAGGGCTGTCCTAAAGTGAAGTAAAATGGACAAAATCAAGGAGAAATGAGCGTTGAAGGTGATGAAAGTATAAGGGTTATTCATAAGGGTTTTTGACAATGCGTAGATGTGCCTAAAGGATTGTCAATTTGGGGCAGAAAATTGACAATTAGTGGGCTACTTAGGGAAGCCTTAAGAACAATGATAAAAACATTGTCTTACCATTGTTGTGTGGGAGAATTTATAGATTCCCTAACTACATTGAATGCAGGAGGTTATTCATTGTTGTGTGGGATGTCTATGAAGTCCCAAGGATAGTGATAAAAGAAGCAATCTTATCATTGTTGGAGGGAAGTTTTGGAGTGCTGTAAACGAATGATATTTTGGAGCAGCAAAAGTTAGTGAGTTGTTTGGATGATGCCGTAGTTCAGTGATTTGAGTTGGAAAATCAAAGATATGAGGGTTGTGAGTGAAGACCCTAAGAGTAGATTTCTTGGAGCAATAAGAGGATTACTAGAAGTAAGTTTGGAGGCCTATGTTTAGTCATTCTAGAAGCCACTATAAGGTTGATAGAGGCAGTTTGAGTGGTTGAAGATGAAAACATTTTGAAGTTGCAAAAGTACTTATGAGCAACAAAAGAGGTGGCAAAGGAATTTCCATTTGATCAAGGTACGTGAACTGAAAGCGCTGAATTGAGCGCTCCTTCATCTAGTCAAGTGTGTCTTTGTACTAATTATACTTTTCCCTTATACTGATAATTATCTTTGATGTCTGAGTTGAGTGCTCCTTTTCCTTAGAGAATCAATGTAACAAGAGATACATAAAAGTCAGCTAATGAACAAGATAACCAACCACCAAAGAGCAGGTCAACACTCCACAATTTCGTCCAAAAGGATCTCTACAACAAGGTCAAGAAGACGTCCTCCAACTCTGTTTCAAATCTTGCACCATGCCACTGAGATCAACCTTTAACAATAGAGATATATCCTTGTACTTGCGCGCTGCTCCATAGGGTATTAGCCTCATTTTCGCACTATTCAATATAGAGTGTGTCTTAGATGTTAATTTGGTACCCAAGGGACAAATTCCCTGCTTTGGACAACCTTTCTCATCAAGAATTACCTCTCCTAGCCCTTGGAATAATTTAATTTGGTTGAAGAAAAATATATTTTTAACATGGAAACCCACAAGTGCACAAAAGGACAGGGCGACCCTAAATAGAAAGTGGACACCCTTGGATGGCTATAAATACAAGTCAAGTGACCTTCACTTGGACATCATCATCAAACATCTTCTTCTTCTATCTTTTTTGGTTTGGCTCGCACAATTTTGAAGTGGTTCATACAACTCTGAAATTACAGAGTTCAAGCTCACACATGTGGATTAGAGTTTTGGTCTATTATAGTTGAAAGGTTGTTACATGAAAATTTTGGATGTAGCCACTCGCATATAAGACTCTCCGTGTCGCTAGAACGCTTAAAAATTTTGGATGGAATATTGTTTGGTTGGTTTGCTAGATTGTTTTGTGACTAAAGAATTGGATCATTGTACTCTCTCTTTGCTGAACATTTTATGACAATTTAATAAGAAGAAGAATTTGAAAGGGTTTTCCCTCTTGTGGGGTTTTTCCCTGGTCCTTAACCAAACATGGTGTCTTTAGTTGTCTCTTATTTTTCATTGTGTTTATTGTTCTATCTACAATTGCTATTGATCACTGGAAGATTAAATTATTTTGGAAGATTGCTAATTAAAGATAAGAATTGAGCTAAAGTGATTGTAACAACATAGAGCAATGGCAAAATTAACATGGTTACATCAATCCTAAGGTGAAGTTAAGCCCAAGGAGTCAAGAATCAAGAGCAATCATTCTTGGAAGAAGTTGAAGAAACCTATTAGGGTTTGGTCAAGATGTCTACCTCTTACTTCAAGTGTAATGATAAGCTTGGTGATTCATCTAACTTTGTTGCTTGGAAAATTAGATTGGAAACCATATTGGAACACTGTCAAGTCTAGGTACAAGAAAGGTGATCTCAAAGCTAAGAAGATTTTTTGATGGTTTACAAGATCATTTGCTTGTTTATGTTGATAATTTGAAGGCATCTAAGGATATGTATGACAACTTTGTTGGGACATATGAAGTCAACAACTTAAACCACATCCTATCTTTGAGGGATAAACTCAAAGAAATACATATGAATAAGGTAGAATCTGTGCAATCCTATATCATGAGGGTATCCCATTTAAGGGACCAATTGAAGTTGTAATAGAGAAAGTATCTAATATGGATTTGGTATTTGGGCACTCTTCAAGGTCTTCCTCTTGTTTGGGAAACCTTCATTACTACTCTAAGAAACAATAATGTACTCCTGTCATTTGATGAGCTTGTTGGTAAGTGCACTCAAGAAGAGATCAAGATGATTGACAAAGGGAACATTCAAAAGCATGATTAAGGAGAGCTCTCTACATTTTGTTACTCAAGATAAGAAATACAAAGGTAAAGAGAGACCATCCAATCAAAGAAAGTCTTCTTTTGAATCCAAAGGCCCCAAAATAAGGTTAGGAAAAGATAGACATCAAATTGAAAGCTACAATTTCCACAAGTATGGTCACTATGTCGGAGATTGTCCAAGAAAGAGGGATGCTCTTAGATCCTATCGAGGCTACAACAATAATGGATACAATGACAGAAGAATAAATAATGATAGAAGAGAAGGTGATGATAGAAGAAGAAGAGTTACATATGATGATAAAGGAATCTATCATCTTCAAAATAGAGCAAGAAACTCCAAGTATGAAAATAATGCAATTGCTCGACAATCTGAATATATTCTTATTTATGCTCTGTCTATTTCTTCTCCTCCAGATTCACATGATCACTGGTTGGTACATAGTGGGGCCTCTAGACACTTATCTGGATACAAGGAAGTCCTCTCCAATCAGGTTTGACGATCATTCTTGGGGATAATTCTACATATCAAGTGAAAGGTTTTGGTTGATTTAAATTTGATTTGTACTACAATGAATCCATTCTTTTTCATGGTGTGATGTATGTTCCAGAACTAAAGAAGACCTTGGTATCCATTTCCGCCTTAGAAGAGAAAGGGATGAGAGTAGATTTCATAAAGGGCAAAACTCCTCACATGGCCTGGTGAATCCCGTATGAGGGATGCATTGACATTGGGATCGAGAGTTGAAGGACTTTATACAGTTAAAGGGATACAACTATTGGCAATGGTCCATGAAAAAAAATCACCAAAGTGAGTTATGGCACCATAGGTTAGCACGTCTATATTATGATGCCCTACTGAAGTTGAAGAATCTAGTCTTTGGGATGCTTGATGTTTAAGTGAGTCATGATGGAGTATGTTTGGGATGCGCGAGTGGAAAATAGACAAGGGGACCATTCCCCTCTAGTAGGAATAAAACACATGATATTATCCAACTCATTCATTCTAAATTTTTTGGACCTATGCCAATGCATTCTCTTAGTGGCCATCTCTATTATATCATATTCAATGATGACTTCTCTAGGAAGACATGGATATACTATTTGAAACATAAGGATGAAGCCTTTGATATGTTCAAAGACTTCAAGGCATTGATAAAGAATCAAATAGGAAAGAAAATCAAGATCTTCAAATCCGATAATGGTGGTGAGTACATTTCAAATCAGATCATTGACTTTTGCAAGAAGGAAGGTATTAAGAAAGAAATTATTGTACCCTACAATCTTGAGAAAAATGGAGTGGCTGAAAGAAAGAATAGGTCTATTATCGACGCTTCTAGAGCTATGCTGCATGATACTGCCAACATACACATGGTCTTCCTAATATGAAGTCCCAATTAGACCTCACACTCTTTGTAGTAGCCCCATTTGGAGTATCGACTCGAGCACCATATCTTAATGTTTGTCTTGGTTTTGAATGGATAGAATAAGAGATTATACACATATCCCTTGAATAAATAAGTAAGTTGACACTGTGAAACACCAATTACAATGGTTAAAAGGAGGCCTTCATGAGACGGGAGACATGAGTGAGTCTCTCGAAGGAAAGTAATAGTTCTATCCAAGGGGAGCCACACGAGAGCAAAGAAATATTCGTTAGTTATCTAGAAAAATAATTCACATAGACATAATGATCATTAAAGCAAATGCAACACACATTCAACAAAATGAGCACCAAATCCAATGAAGTATTTCATTTTCTTTAGTACATGTGAACATAACATATACCGCAAACATCCAAAGAATAACCTTACAATATTCACAATACATGCAAGAAAATTTATTGTCTCAATGAGCTTCAATTATTAGGTGAAATATCCAAAGTACATAGTTATAGTGATGATACACTAGCTTCAGTAGTGGAGCATTAAGTCACTTCTTGCTTCTCCAAGGAATGATCTTCTCTCCTATTCCAAGCTTCAGAGGCCAAGGTTAGCTTTCCAAAGTCTAAGCCTCAAAAACCCCTTTGCTTGAGTTATGAGGATGTATTTATAACAAAGGGAATGACCTTTCCTGCCCCCATGACTCTTTAAATACCCTCATGACTCTTGGAATTCCAATGTGACCTTTTAATTTCCATAAGACTTTTGGACTTTTCTTATTGGTTCATTTGTTCACATGTGGCTTTGCATATTCTACATATGACTCTTGGACTTCCACACATTACATTTTGTCATTTTACTTTTGATAATCACATCATTACATCCACAAATGATGTGGCAAGACACATTGACACATATGACATTGTGATGACACTTGTACAAGCCATAACTTGGCATTGATGACATGGGAATTTATGATGATGTGGAAATGCCAAGTTGATCTCTTTGCTGTATGCCATTGACTTCTTCATGATAGATCTGATCAGTACTCCATCTTCATGAAATATCTACTTTGTTCTTAATCTTCACCCTACAAAGGGTCATGGATCAACATAAGGACCGTATAAGTTATCATGCAATGTTTGTATTCTATCATGGTACAAAATCTCTTCATGATGATCCTTCTTTGTGCTTCTTCTCTGGAAGTGCTTGCTTGTTTCTTCTCCTTGACATCTTCTTTGAGCATATCACCTTGTCATTTTGAAATGGTACACCTGCCAATAAAGATATTTCATGACAAGGTAAGATCAATATTGAAATCATCTATTCTATCTCTACCCTTAGCAAGGAGAAAACACTTAGTAGGAGATCTCAAGAAACCTACATTAGTTAACATTGAAAGGGTTATACTGGTTGACATAACAACCAACCCAGTTGCTATAGCCTCTACTAGATCTTCATTCTCTACTGCCATTGCACATAATATAGAACCATTGGTAAATGAACTGAAGAAGTTAAAAGAGAATTTAGCAAAGGCCCAACAAGAAATTAATGGGTTGTGTGCGGAGAACCACGCTTTTTCAAGCTCTAGTTTACATAAAGAAGATTTCCAGGCAACCATATTAGAGGAGGTAAAAGTAGTAGAACAAGTCATTAAGCTGATTCATGGAGGAATGATCACCCTTCATAAAATAATATCTCCATTGTCAAAGTTGGAAGGTGATCTAAAAGCGAAAGGGGAACTGATAAAGCAAGCTTTCTAAGTTGTAAAGCACCTCTTTGAATGGAGCAGAGAGTATCCAAATGCATAAAGAGGGCTTTTGAGAAAATACAAAATGAGTGCTGACAAAGATAAGGCATGAATTAGGATGTCGGTGCAATCACATGAAAAATTGACTAAAGATATGACCAAGACAGTGAATGCATATCAAGCATGTCACAATGAATTTGAAGCTCTTATTGAGGAGTACAAAATACCCTCTATTGGTGAAATTGGAATAAGACTTGGAGAGATTTGGCAAGAGGTCCAAGAGAGGTTAGAGGAGATGAAACAAGAGGCTACTCAAGATAACTTGGAACCTACAAAGGAAGCAATCACACAACACATTGTGGGACTAAACAAGTTACACACTAATATCTTGGGGCTTTCATATCAGATACAACTAGACTTGAGGACCTTGTTGTTGGATTCTATAGAGTGTCAAATGAGATTCAAAAGTTAATTTTTAGATTCAAAATGTAAATGATCACATTGTCGAAGATAATGATTCACAAGAAATGGTTAGTCCATGTTGTGAAACACATGGAGATAATTGGTTTATCTAATGTCCAAGAATCCCCCCCACCCTTGGCAAGAGCCATGTGTGTATCGAACTCATGACCTACGATCTGATAAACTTATTGGAAATCATGATTGGCATTAGACAAAAACCCACATGTGTTAGTTAGTGATCACAACGCTAGAGATAAGGATCCATGAGAGGTGGTCAGTCCATGTTGCAAAACACATGGGGAGAATTGGTTTATATAATGTCCAGCACCCACTTGGTTCTAATTACATTTTTGTCCTTTGTTCTTGGGACATATTCAAAAGTTTGCTTATTTTCAATCTAATTCAATTCTTCATTCATGGCCTTAACTTGAAGCTCATCCTTGTTGGCTTGAGAAAAATTATGTGGTTCCCTTAAGACAAGAATGCTATGTTTTCTTGGGATGATGCAGATACAAGTTCTCCTCTAGTTTGAACTCCTAAATTTTTGTTTCCCAAAATTTTATCATCTAGACGATTTTTCTATACATACTTGGATGGAATATTTTCTTGCATAGGCTCATGCTCTTCTCTTTGTTCTTCTTCAAATTCTTCATCTTCTTATTATTCCCATGGGGATTTTGAAAGATATTTGGGTTAGGTTGAGTTGAAGGAAAAACTTTATTATGCAGGAGTGATTCATCTACTTCTACATCAATACTTTCAATGACTTCTCATGTTCTCTTGTTATATCATCTATAACCCTTGCTTCGATAAGCATATCCTAGAAAGATACCCTCATTGGCTTTGGCTTCAAATTTTCCAAAGTTTTTCTTTATTCACATTTATGTAACACTTGCTTCCAAACACTTTGAAATGTTTAACAATGGTTGATCTTCCTTTCCATAGTTCATAAGGGGTTTTGGAACCTTTATTTTTTATTTGATCCCTATTCAAAATATACATATTTGTATTTATTGCTTCTCTCCATAATTGATTTAGCGGTTGAGGTTAAAAAAGAAGAGTTCTTGCCATCTATTGAATTATTACGTTTTTCCTTTTGGCTACACCATTTTGCTAAGGCGTTCTTGCGATAATGAAGTGTCTTCTAATGCAATGATGCTTGAAAAAATCATTGAATTCATGGGAGGTAAATTCTCCCCTTATATTTGTCCTTGTGCATTTAATTTTTAGGTCCATCCCATTTTCAACAAGAGCTTTGAAATTATTAAAATTTTCAATCTCTTTGGAATTTTGTTTAAGAAAGATAACCCTTGTCATTCTTGTAGAATCATCAACAAATAATATTAAATATCTCTGACCTTTTAGTGTGTGTGTCTTGGTTGATCCACAAAGATTTGTGTGAATAATTTCAAATGGATGGGATGTTGAGTACTTTTTTAATTTGAAGGAGACTCTAGTTTGCTTCCCAAGTTGACATGCCTTGCGCACTTCATCTTGAGGTTTCAATCAAATCTTGGGAATATCTCTAACATCTTGTGTTCTTGTAATATTTTTTAGGTTGTTTAAACAAATATGTCCCAACCTTTTATGCCACAGCCATATTTCATGTAATTTTCCAACACAACATTTTTAAATATTTGATTGATCTAGTATATATGCATTACCATCTATTATAGTAGCCCTTGCTACCAACTTATTAATGTATGCATTATTGATTTCACATCTTATGGAGTTGAATATTATGTCAAAACCTTGATCACACATCTGACTGACGCTTAACAAATTATGTTTCAATCCTTCTATATGCAATACATTTTGAGCTTTGGTTATTTCATTTTCAATGTTGATTGTTCCTTTTCCAATAATATGAGTATATTCATTGTTACCGTAGTTTATTTTACCTTTATTAATTTATTTGATGCTAATGAATTTTCTCTAATATCCTATCATATGTCTTGAGAAACCACTATCAACATACCATTTAATTTCCTGTTTTTGGGCATATAGAATAAGGCCACACTTTTCTTCCTTATTTTCCAATATTTTTAGAGAAATTATTTTCTTATTTGGGTTTAGCTTACAATCCCTAGCCTTGTGTCCAAAATTATGACATAAAAAGCATTCAATATGACTTTGCAAACCATTTCTCCCATAATCATAGTCATTGGCCTTATGAACAAATGCATAACATAGGAAACAATAATTATAAGAGAATACGTGGAACTTGCCTATTATCTTTTTGCTGTTTGTTTTGGTCTAAGCATTTTCCTAAATTTCCTTGGTTGATTGCCTTGCTACATCTGCAACTTTCTTGAGATGGCCAATTATGTTATCTTTCTCCTCCAACTTTTTTTTGTTTCTCCTAGTTTTTTCTTGAATCCATCAAGCTGCTTTATTAGAATTCCATTCTTTCTTTTAACCTCCTCCAACTCAAATTATAGAAGCATAATCGATGTTTCTTCTAAGTCCATATTTCTTTCATCCATCTTCTAGTAGTTAATTATTCCCAAAGATGACTTTCTCTGATACCACTGGTTGGCCCAAAGGTTGCAGTGAGAGGGGGTTGTTGTGTTGTGTTATGTTCTTTCTACGACTAGCCCACGTAGTTAACTAGCGGGTTAGAAGGGGGGTGGAGCCCCCCCTTCATTGCGCCAATTCCATAGCGGGGGGAGTCACAGGGGGTTTGAGGGGTGCAAGTAACCCCACTCTATAAAATTTTGGTTTTTCACTTTATATTAGGTTGTGTGGACCTACCTATAGTTTACCTATAGTTTTGTGCATGATTTTCGCACATGGTTTTGGACGTAGTGGTTTTCAGTCCATGGTATTGGATGCTTTGGCATGTATAAATATGTATTGTAACATTGAAAGGAACATAATGAAAAATCAAGTTCAGTCCATGGTATTGGATGCTTTGGCATGTATAAATATGTATTGTAACATTGAAAGGAACATAATGAAAAATCAAGCTGGTAGTCTCGGTTTTGAGATCCAGGGGAATATTTCTATGTATATGTGTTTTATGTGTTATGCTCTCGCATTATTTATTTTCTTTGTTTTAGAATTCATATGCAAGTAATTTATGTATGGGGTTAAAACCTATATTTGGTATTAGAGTTGTTTTGGCTTCAAGGGGACGCTTTTGTCGCTGAGGGGTTTCGCTCGGTCTTGTGGTAGGCCCTGTTTAGTGGAAGATTTGCGGGATTGATTCTGGTGGTGAAAGAAGATGGCGAGCAGTGGAAAGATAGAGATCGAGAAATTTAATGGTCAGAGTTTTGAGTTGTGGAAACTCAAGATGGAGGATTTGTTGGTGGATAAAGATCAAAGGATCGCGGTAGATCCAGGTACTAAACCAATGGGAGTGTCTAATGAAGAATGGATGAAGTTGGATCAGAAGGAAAAGAAAACAATATGATTGTATGTCTCAGATTCAGTATTGCTGAATGTAATAGGGGAAGTTATGGCGAAGGCTTTGTGGGACAAGTTAGGGACTTTGTACCAATCTAAGTCTTTGGTGAATAAATTGTTCCTACGGAAAAAGCTGTATAACATGAGGATGAAAGATGGAGACCCAGTGATAGAGCATCTGAATGCGTTTAATACTGTGGTAAGTCAGTTATCATTTGTTGATATCAAAATTTTAGATGAAGATAAGTGCATTAGTTTGTTGTGTTCTCTACCAGATTCGTGGGATACCTTGGTTATTGCAATAGGTAGCAATGCAACTGTCTTGCAGTTTGATGAAATAGTCTCATCCTTGCTGATGGAGGAGATGAGATGGAAAAATATGGAGAGTCAGAATGGTGATGCTTTGTCTGTACGAGGACGTCTCAGAACAAAAACAAAAATAAGTCATCGAGTGGCAGATCTAAATCTAGAGGGAGATCTAAATCTCCAGGAAAACCTATAAAGGTGGTGTGGCGGAAATGCGGAAATGAAAGGCACTACAAAAGGGACTATAAATCTAAAGCTCCTAACAAATGAAAGGGATCTGATGATGCTCCTTCTATAGAGGCAAATACCACCTCAGATGAAGGTGGGGATGTGTACTTGGCTTTTTCAAGTACACATGTAGATCATGAGGCATGATTGATTGACTCAGGTGCATCCTTTCACTTCACTCCCCATAGAGAG
>APFE031751868.1:123739-136929 GCA_000404065.3 Pinus taeda | reverse complement strand
GATCCTATCAGAATTTGGCTTTGAGCAGCAGCATCCGACTACACTTTGGTGTGATAATCAAGGTGCCATTCAGCTTTGCAAAGATCCAGTTCAGCATCAGCGCAGCAAACACATTGAACTTCACATGCACTTCATCAGAAAGCTCATTCATGACCATGTTCTTGAAGTGCAATATTGTCAACAGATGATCAGGTTGCAGACATCTTCACAAAGGCTCTCACAGAGGCGAAGTTCACTAAACTTCGATATATGCTTGGAGTTCAGGAAGTTGTCACTAAGGGGGGATAGGCTCTAGTGCCTCCTTCCTTCTCCTATTGTGTCATATTTGTAAATCCTTCAATCCTATCCCAAGTTGTTCTTAAGGGGGGATGTTAGGATATTCCGACACGTAGGAATAGTTAAGTATAACTTGGTCTAGTATAGAGTTAGGTAAAGTGTGTTTCTTTACTATGTACATTTGTAACTTACAATCCGACGGTCACGATATGTAGTGATCTGACGGTTCATTCTCTCCTTGGTATTACCGACACTTGATCCGTGGCTTGACACCTGATTGGTACATGAATTCTATTTAAAGCGCATGGAGGGTCATTTGTAGGTTAACCGTTCACGAGAGAAGCTTATGTAAATTTTCATTCTTTTTTTAATAAATTTCCTGAAGTGGCGCGTTGTCTCAGGCCGTGGACTGTTTCCCTCTTTGAGGGTTTTAACCACGTCAAAATACTGGTGTATTGACCTGTGATCTATTTGTGAGTAGTGTCCTTTTGGTGTTCTGTCTGAGGAACTGACCCTGTAAATTCCTACATTCTTCCTACGATTGTTTGGCCACCTTTTCCTTCAATTTCTTGGTCTCTCTTAGCTTAGCCCGAGTTTCCTGTAGAGAATTCTCAACTTCATGTAGAACGGTCTCAACTTCCTGTAGAACTGTCTTTGAGTCCATCATCTTAATTCTCTCACTCTAGGTGAAGGATTTTGGCTTCCTCATTCATAGATGATGAATCTCTTTGAAGGAGACTCTTCCTTTTTGTTTAGCTATGGTGTCCTCAATTGTAATTGGCTCCCTTGACTGTGGTTGGAGTCTGCCTGCTTTTATCCTTGTGCTCCTTCTTACCTTAAAATACATGGAAGGCTCCCTTTTTCGCTTCCCTTTTTACTATGGAGATGTGCTTAAGGTAGCCAACACAGTTGCTGCCTCCCTAGCTAAAATCTTAGGTGATTTTTCCTTCTGTTTCCCTTTTTCTAGACTTCCTGTAGAAAGTCCTGTGCTGATTGTTTTCTGGCTTCTTGTAGAAACCATCTTTTGGCTTCCTGTAGAACTTGTCTTCACTGTTTCGGTCTGCTTGGCTGGGGGTGTCTTGCATTTTCAGCTTCTGTGTGGTTGCCTTGGTTGTGATAACTTTCATTTGGGATTTCTTGGCCTTTTTTCTTCCCAACCTTTTTCCTTTTTCGCCCTCTCTATTTTTGTTGTTGTTCTTTTTTTTGTCTCATACTCAGTGGTCATGTCAAATTCCTCTTTTTCCTTCTATTCTTCCTTTGTTTTTCCCTCTTCTTGAATGTCTTGTGCTCCCTCATTAATGTTCTTCTCAATTTCTTCAGTTGGCATGGTGTTGAGTTTGTGTTTTAACCAAAAAAAGAAAATTATTGATGGAAACAGTCATTTCACTACGACAAAGGATAGCTGAATTTTCTTCTTTTTCTAAGACCAAATAAGGAATTCTTCATGCTCCTTACAACATCAAATGGAAGTAATTCCCTTGTGTTAAAACTGCTGTCACCTAGAATTGGTCTGTCTGTTTATGAAAGAATTTTTTTTTTTACCGAGTAGAGCATAAGGACATTGATTTTTTCCAACACATTGATAGATATGTAAATTCAGGTTTTTCCACACACACAGGTCGATCTCTACTGCTGCATGTCTTCTTTGCAAGGGAATTTTTTTATTTTCTTTTTTTTTAAACTAATGAGGAGATTTCAGATGCAGACGAAAAAATGGGTAAACTCAGTGAATCATGCAGGCAGACTTCCACTGTTCTCAATGCACAGATAGACTTCTTACTCTCATTTTTCAATTTAATATCATTCTCAATTCACCATTTTGCACCAAAAAATCATGCCCAACGAAGTTTCCCCTATCCTACCTCATTTGGAGCTTGAAATTCGCCAAAAATCCCATGTTTTCTTTCTGCATGGTTGTTTTCTGCATTTCATGTAGAAGACTTCCTATAGAAACTCCTGTAGAGTGCCCCTACGCCTCTGAGCAAGCTTGATATGCAGTAGAATCTCGAAGATAGGTAGAGAAACTGGTGGAGGATGACTAGTTAATCATTTTTTGCAAACTTCAGTTGAGGATGTGGCAAGTGCAAAATAACAACAGTTTGTGAGTTTCAGCCGCATGTTCTTTAATTTCTGCGTGACTTGTGGTGAGGTGGCAAAAATGTGCGCTGGCCCATGCAGACGGCAATGTTATGATGAACTATATGTTCTCTTCTTGTTAATCAGTTGCACTGGAGTTCAAATGATCAACACTACCTGTTTTTTTTTTTTAATTTCACCTGAGTTGTCTAACACGTTTGCTGCATGATTCCTGGCGGATTGCTATAGAATTGCACAAGGAACTATCAGCTTAATCCCACCACTTCATTCGTTATGCACTTTCGAATCATATTAATGCAAATAGAGGAGCTAGTTTAGACACATACCTGCGAGTCGAATGGTTACTGTGAGGTGCTGTGGCCTTTCATTTGCTGCATGCACTAGTTTCTGTGGTTGCATGATGGCTTGCTGGCTAATTCATGGCTATTTTTTCTTGTGCAGGTATCCTCTGGCTGGATCCATGTTGTAGGAGCTGGCTTCACGTTCAGATCTACACCCTCAAGCTGCTGCTGCTGAATTTTCACAGGACTGAAACTTGTTTTCGCCATTGCTACTAAACGATAGATCAGATCGATCTAAAACTTGCTGAGCATCTTCCTATCATCATTATGCACCTCTGATAGCCAAATTGCGATCAATGGATGCACAGATTTCGAGGAAAATGGGAAATGGCTGAAAATTACAGATATCAATTTCTTGGAAACCGTACATCAGAATTGGCTGAAACTGCTTGGGTAGGTTACTATCACCCGTATGCATCTCCCCATGAAACAGGTTTTGAAACGGATGCACGAATATGGAGAAAATGAAAAAATGGTTGAAGGTGATGGAGGCTAATTTCTTGGAAACCGTGCACCAGAATTGGCTGAAATTGCTCGGGCATGTTGCTATCATCCCTATACAAATCCATATAAATCAGTTTTATAAATGGATGCACGGTTTTCAAGTTATGGAAAAAGCAAATTATGTTCTATGTATTTTTCTTCAAAGCATTTTGCAAGGTTTTGCATGAAAAGAAAAACTGAGCTTGGGCTGTGATGCAGGCATGGAGATGATGGAAAGGAATCTGAAAATTGTAGGAGGACTTTTGAACCTTTGAGGAAGATATCATGCTCATCAAACTACCTTTTTTCTATCCATTTTTAGCTTCTTGTAATTTCTATAGGAACTTCCTGTAGAAAACACAATTTTCATAAAAGAAGCAAAATGAGGTGGAAAAAATGGTGGAGAAAGGTGAGGGATGGAAACATGGATGTGTGCAGGCCTCATGGACATATTCCCAAACTTCGGGTCCTCTTCAGAGATCAATTTGGCTTTTTTGTAAGCTTCCTGTAAAAGACACAAAACTTCCTGTAGAAAACACAGTTTTCATAAAAGAAGCACAATGAGGTGGAAAAAATGATGGAAAAGGGTGAGGAATGGAAACATGGATGCTTGCAGGCCTAACCAATAGATTCCAAGCTTTAGATTCCCTTCCAAAATCGAATCTGGCTCACCTGAGGGTTCTACAGGATGTTTCCTGTAGAAATACAGAACTTCGTGTAGAAACGCCTGTAGCTTCCTGTAGAAGGCCCATAACTTCTTGTAGAAGGCCCAATCTCAACCCGAATGTGACCAAATCCTAGGAGAGGTGAGTGACCATGGAGGGGGTTTCTGAGGGGGTATCCTAGAGCCTGGTACAGACTCTTATCCTCATTTTGCGTGCCCCTCTTTTCCTGCAAAGTATTCACTGTAACCTGCAATTTTTCATAGAGATTAGTCCTGTTTCTTTTTTTTTGTTTTCCTTTTATTTTTTTTAAAACAACTAGGGTGCCTCATGGAGGTTTTCACCCTAATTGCCAACCCTGGGCACCTCCAAGGGAGGTTTTCACCAAGGGATCTTATTCTTTTTTTCTTTTCTCTTTTTTTTTTTTTTTCCAACCCATTGACCGCCTCATAGAGGTTTTCAATCAATGAGCCAATCTAAGGCACCTCCGAGGAGGTTTTCACCTTAGATTTTTCCTCTTATTTCCATTTTTTCATTTATTTTCTCTTTTTTTTCTACCCTACCATACTTGAAAAACAAAATCGTTCTCAAGTATAAGAATACTTCCAATGGAGCCATGTGCACATCGAGATTAGAGACAAAATGATGTGGAGGCTTGAAATGCATGCTTTGACTATCCAGATTTCAGAGACCAAATGCTCTGACTTTGAAGGGATCAAACATAGCTGAGGAAGAGAGTACCGCTGCAACTTAGTGACCGTCTGAAACAATATCTCAATGTACCTCTGATATCCTTGGTCCTTTTTCTGCTATGGATCATGTTCCATGTCACCTTCTACCATGACTTTCTCATCTTCCTCTTTTTGCTGATCTTTCTCTTGAATACATGGAGGATTTAATGGTAACCATGAGGGAGCTTTCTTGATCTCTCATTCTGATCTCTTCTCTTCATCAAGTGCAGCCTGTGGTTCTTTGATCTTTTATTTTGAATTTTCTTTTGCTTTTGGTCCTTCAATGTTGTCAATATAATCCCTATTTTGCAACACTCTTCCTGAGCTTTGGTGAAGATCATTGAGCTCAAGAGGAGTCATTTGGACATGTTATGCCTCAGCTTTGCAATTGCATTGAGCTGCTCCATTGTATGGTTTTGGGAATGGTGGTATGGGTAGTTGAGTGGAGGTGTATTTTTTAGATGGATGTGGATGGGGTTGTGATTGGGCAGGTGGTGGAGGCAAATGAGCGGGAGGAGAGTTGTACTGTGGCCTCCACCCCCGATGAGGTGCATTCCATTGAGGTTGTGGCTGAGCATAGGAGTGAAACGAATGAGCGGCTGGTTGGGCATAATATGGATTTGTGAAGGAACAAGGAGGAGGTGTGAACCAGGAAGGATGAGTAGGGGGACCCCAAGAAGGCATGAAAGTGGCTTGATAAGGGTCATAATAGGTCTTAGATGTCCCTTCCAGTTCCTACTGGTAAGGTATGGGTCCATGTGACCTCCTTTGGTTCATGAAATAGAGTGGTTCAGTTACTTGTTTGACCCTTTGATATGCAGCTTTGATTCCAAGCAAGGGAGGGCACTGATTCGTAGGATGGTATTCTTCACAGACAAAACACACTTCTAGGGAGTGCATTGGACATTCGTTCCTAGGATGCTTTCTAGTGCACCTGGGACAAAGGATGGCCAAAGCCCTCTTGGCTTCCTCTTGCTTCCTTTGGATCTGTAAGGTATCTAGTTGCATGGCAAGAAATTGCCTCATATTGCTCTTGAAATCTTCCAGCTGATTTGCAAATTCATTTTTGGATAAGGTACTGCTCCAAACATTTCTTCTTGTAGCCATTTGCTCCAGAGGAATGTTTCCTTCTTCTTCTCCCCTAGATGTTCTTCAAATATGTCTTGTTGTCCACCTAAGGGTTCTTTAATCACAACCATCGAAGAAGAGAGAAGGTTGGCTGTGTGAAGCAGTGGGGGTATTGTTGAATCATTTTTCTGAATTATCTTTACTCCTACAAGTCATGAAAGGAAATCTTTTTGGTTGATTTTTGCTTTTTTTTCTTGTACCTGCAAAACTAAAATAGATTGAACTGCAACTAACTATCTTGTTGAAATGAAAATGTGGAATTGAAATGAAATAGGAAAGAACTAATCTATTTTGCTCAAATGAAATTGCAGGAATGAAATGCTAAGCTACGCTTTCATAATTGAAATTGCGGAATTGAAATGTTAATCTACAGTTGCAGAATCGAAATGCTAATCTATGCTTGTAGAATTGAAATTGTGGAATTAAGATGTTAATCTACAGTTGCAGAATCGAAATTCTAATCTACGCTTGCAGAATTGAAATTGCGGAATTGAGATGTTAATCTACGAAAGCAGGAAATGTCTACTCTTGTGGAAATGAAATTGCAGAATGGAAATGAAATAAACTACTTAGCAGAAGGTTGTAGTAGAAAATAGAAGAATAACAGCAATCACCAATACTCTGACGCTTCCCTGGCAACGACGCCAAAAATATGGTGGGCCCCAGTATTACAGCAATAATGCTGCAACTCCTGGGACTCCCTCTTTTAATTTTATCAACCCGGTAGTTCGTAACAAACTTGGGAGCTACGGTGTTGTATGCACAAGTACTAGCTCTTGCTGCAGCTGTCACTTGGTCAGCTGGCACAAGTCTGCTAGGAGCTTAAGCCAACTTCTATGAGCTCTTAGAAGAATTTTTTTAACTGATGGATGAAATCTAACTCAAAGGAAGCTAATATACTTGCAAAAAGAAGCGAAAAGCTGAAAGGAAATGTAAACCCTAGCAAACCCTAATTTTACTAGCTAGCTCTACTGATGCGAAAAGGAGGATGAAAGCTATTGAAAGAGATGCCATTGACTTCTAGGAAGGTAAAATGCATGTTTCTAAGTTATCACTATCTGAAGAAAACATCTTTTTGTATTTTTGAATAAGTTGTCAGAATTACCATGCATGTGCTTTAACTGTTTTTGACTGTGTAGAGGTGGATCGACGAGAGGAAATGCTTGCAAGAGGTTGGGAAGGTTCAGAGAGGGCTTAAGGGGTCCCTAGCACCCTTCTTGAAAGTTTCACAGAGTTTGGCAATCAAGAAACCGCTTTCGTGAGCTTCTACAGGAAGTCTGTAGGCGTTCTACAGGATGTTCTGGAATTTCTACAGGATGTTCTGTGATTTTCTACAAGATGTTCTAAAAAGTGGATTTTGGAGGGTTGATGGAGGAAAAATGGTGGGAAAGTGGTAGTGGAGGTTGGATAAGGATGTTAAGGGATCTAGGACCTGGTGAATGAGGGTAAAGAGTGATTCGATTCATTCGAGGATGGAGGGAGCAATGATGTATAAGAATGTAGAAATTAGGTCAAAGTGGGAAAATGTGGAAAATGAAGGGAAGGAATCTAAGTGAAGGATGGAGCAGGTAGGTTGGATGGAGTATGGGTAGGTAAGGAAGGATAACAAGTGCTATGCAAGTTATTTTTCAAACGAAACAAACAAGGACTTGGAAAATCAAAGACCTAGTTACGTGAGTCTATTCTAACCTAGATAACAACAAAAAAATGGAACATAAGTTTATTTGCAATGAAATCAAATGAAATAACTATGCAACTAAGCAATCATAAACCTAAGCATGCCATCAAAACTAATATCAAGTTCAGCAACTAAAAATGTAACACTACTAATTGCATGGGTAAGCAAAGACAATGTTTTTGTTGGCAGCAATGTCACCTTTGTCCCAGCTCACGATCCCACAAAGGGAGAGGTGAGATCAGAGGTGATTGATGGCCTTTTTCTGAATTTCTTCTCTGTTATTAACCTATCAAATCAATCTGAACATGAAAAACTAATTTAACCGTCAAAAGCAACCTAAGTAACAAAACAATATTTTAATTTAAATAGCAAATTTTATTCCAAGAACACAACAAAACACATAAGGGTAAACAAATAAGGTATTGGGCACTTGAGATGGGCCCAAACCCAAGAGCTACAGCCTCCTAAGAGAGATTTAGATCTGGTGCAAAGCTGGATTCATCTTTATTGAACAAGAAAAGAAGAGTTACATCAAAAATTGTCCACAAGGGAAATCTTGAAAATGTGCTGAAATGCAAAGCTAATCTACTCACTAAAATCAAACTACAAACTAGCTAACTTCTTCCTACAAAGTGACTAACTACTGGCTAACCAAAATGAGGCCCTAAGCCTTCTTATTTATACAAATTGAGGACCCCAACAATCCTCCTAAACTTTAGGGACTTGGTTGCCAAAACTTGTAGTTTACAACACTTTTACTAGCACTTGCTCAGCTGCCCTTGTGATAATGGATTTGGTGGCCTTTGAACTCTAAGCTGATGGTGGAGAATTCGAGGTAAGGGCCCATAAATGAAGGGGACACCTTCCTACAATTCCTCTCCCTTGTTCTCCCACAAATTTGGCTGCCAAGTGCTCATTAAAACCTTTGATTTTGTCTCCAAATTGACCAAAAAGACTACACAAAGCACACATTAGACTTGTTGGCATAGTGACTAACCCAATTCACTCTATTAGCATAAATATAATAAAAAACATGCAATAAACTAATGAGAATGGTGGATTAAGTCGAATTAGGAGGTTGAATCAGTCCATATAATTATCCAGTTTTGGGGCTCACCAATACCCTTTCCATAACATGTTTATAAAAGAAGGGAAAGGTGAACTAAATGTGAGTGGGTATGTTATAGTTATCTACATGTGTATAAGTAACAAAAAAAAAAGATTTTTCACTGAACTTTAGTGGATAGGGGAGTTGTGAAATAGTTGACTTGTCAAATTCTCCCCCTTCCTCGTAATGGTGCATTGAAAGGTGAACACCAAACAATGGAATGGGAAAGACACAAAAGGACGAGTTAGGCTTCAGTAAGACAACCCACAGTGTTGAATTACCTCGATTCATCTCGGTCATTCGTATGTAGGTCTGAATTTTGATGTGCAAAATCTCATAGCACCTGGTGTGGCAGCAAGATTGGATTCAATACATGGAATCCCAAATTATACAACACCCCACCTACTTACGTTTTCTACATACTGACCATAGAAATAAAGATTATGACATGTAAAATGATTTTTTTTCTAGTTAAACAAAACTAAAAACTATGCTAACCTTGCTACGTGGAGCCAAAGCAGTTATGTGATGGTTTGTGGCAGGCGATAATTTTTCTAAGGAATCAGGCCTATATGGCCCATACTATAGTTCCTTTTATTTAATTAGGATCTCTGAAAGTTATAATGAAAACCAAGGTCAGAAAATTCATGAAGGGTATTTTAATATAAGGGAGACACATGTTCTCAAATACCAAATCGACATCAACGCAATATAATATATTGAGCCTTAAATAGTATTCCTTGACCATTTTTTTAATACAACCTAGATTGATTAAAGTGAAATATAACAATCCTTGAATCTTTGAGGGTTGACAACATACCATAGCAGGCACATAATTTATTTAATATTCCCTAGTGTATTACATAGGCACAAAGGGTATGGGGTTAAGCTTATATGACTCCCAACGATAAAATAGAATTAGGAGTTATAATATTTTAAGGAAAGTCATACCTTTACAACCATCATTTCCAAAATACAAAATCATATTCTCCACCAATAGAGGAGAGTAAGATGAATATTTTTGGGATTTGACTATGGTTATAATGGAAAAGATGTAAGGATGAAAGTTTAGTAAAAGATTATGTAGAAAAAAATATTTAGGTTCTTTTATTACAAAATTAATGAGGTCTATGACAACAACCTAATAAATGTGTATATATAGTGGTAAATTGAGTTAATAGGAATTATCACCCACCTTTTCTAGTATCTCTAAGAGACCATACCTTAGAGTCTTGATTTTCTTACCATGCCCCTATAGCCTCTCCTTGTCCAACTATAGCCATACTCTATCCCCCACCTTAAGCAATTTCTTTTTTTATATGTTGATGATGTCTGACCATATACTTCTCCTATGTCGTTTACATTGTCCCTTGTACCTATAGATAGATATGACTTATCTTCTCTATAATTTTTGTTATCTCTAAAGGATTCTCATATAAGATCGTCCCTCACTCTTCCTTTCTTCCAATATTGCAATTTCCAAAGCCGAAGGTGACAAATATCTAAAACATGCTCCAAATGGAGAGTTTATTATAGACGAGTTGACTAAATTATTGTAATAATGATTTATATATACCAAATTTTCATGCGAGGCCTTGAGATGCTTCTCGTTGTATCCCATGAAAATCTAAATCAAAGTATTTTTGACTACTTATGTCTATTCATTTTTTATGGATGGAATGATATAGATTTATTCCACTTCTTTTCCATCTTCTCAAATAATGTAGTCCAAAATACATTGAGAAATCTTGTATCTCTATCTGAAACGATGCTCCTTGGTATCCCAAAGTGTACTCAGACCTTTCCAATATATTTTTTTATTACTTCTTGAGCACTGATGGTCTTCTTACAAGGAATAAAAATGCATGTGGTACCTCTTGCTAAAGTTGTCTACTACCATGAATATGTCATCATGTCCCTTTCTCGTTGTGGGTAAACCTCCTACTAATTCCATGGAAATGATTTCCCAATGATTTGTGGGTATGGGTAAGGGATGATATAGACCCTGTTTCATGTTCTTAGGCTTTCTGATACAACAAATCATGCATCCTCTTATGAATCTAGCTACTTTCTCTTTCATCATTATCCAATACGCATACCTCTACAAGTTGGCCATGGTATCTTGTACACTAAAGTTCCCTGCAACCTTCGAGGTACGAGCCTTTCTAATCAACTACAATATCTCACCTTTAGGAACACATAACTTATCTAAAATATAGCTAACTCATCCTGAAGATGGTATTCAATGGTGGTTTCACCATCTTGCACATGACATTGATTTTGGAACCATTGAATCACCTCCTTGAAGTCCTCATTCTCTGAAGATGTGTCCAAAGTTCTGATAATCAATGTGGGTGGCCTTGAGATCATGTTAGATAACTTGTTTTTTCTTCCCTTTTGGTACCTTGATCACAAATTGTAGATGTTGTAGAAACCCCATCCACATGCAATTCCTGGTCTATTGTAACTTACTATGGGCCTACAGATACTATAGTGGATGGCGATCAATGTGGATTCCTGTCTACTTTCCCATCATATAGTTCTTCTCAGTACTTCATAGCCTACACAAGCACATAAATCCCCTTGTCTTTTGTACGATACTTAACAAACACCCCATGAAATAATTCAAAATTGTAGCATACAATCCTTCATGTTTGCATCAAGACCACTCCCTTAGCATACCCAAAAACATTTGTATCCATTTCAAACGGTTGTTACAAGTCTGGTAATGCTAGAACTAGAGCATGTTTGATCTTTTCTTTATCTCCTCAAAATCCCTTTGCTGACCCTTTCCACACTAGAAATTCTTGGAACTTGATATTATGGCATAGACCAGTGCTATTACCACTGAAAATGAGGCTATGAATTTCCTTAGTTATTGTGCTCCCCCTATGAAACTCTTGAACTTTGATGCATTAGTAAGCACTAGCCATTTCATGATGGCCTCCATATTGGCAGGATCTATCTTCATATCTCCTCCACCTATCACATACCACAAATACACCAAAGACTACTATGCAAAATCATACTTCTTGAGATTTTGTAGTAGATGGTGCCTTTTTAATGTCTTCAACACCTATGTCAAATGTCGGATGTGTTCCTCCTTGGTATAACTATATACGTGTAGATCATCCAAACATACAATAAAAAATGAATATATAAAAGGGAGGAGTAAATCATTCATTAATATCATAAATATAGTTGATGCATTACATAGGCTAGATGGAATGAATAACCATGCATACAAACCTTGTCGGGTTTTGAAGGAAGTCATACAGGCATCTTCTTCTTTGTCTCAAACTTGGTGATATCCAAACTTTATATTCAGCTTGTATAAATTCTTCTAGTTGTTGTTGTTGTTGTTTTTTTTTTTTTTTTTGTATTACATCACTCCAAGGATTGCTTTCCTTGTATTGACTATTCTACAAATTGATTTTCTCTTAAAAATGATAAAACATACTTCTTGCTAGAAAAAATCAATTTCTTGGCTTGGTTGGCACTTACTAGTGATATTTTCAACATGTCTTTATGTGTATTGATGGTGGAAAAGGACAATAAGTTAATATTGGTTGTCTCTTCCCATGAATATTTCATCTTGCATGTACATGTGGGGAATCTCAAATAACACTCCACAGCCATCAAAGGGAACCAATTCTAGTTCTACTTCATCAATAAAATGAGCACTCATTGAAAACCTAATTTTGCATTACTTTTTTACCTTCAACATTACATACTCATTTACCTATCCGAGTGCATATAAGTTTGGATGGTGATAAGAATCCAATCAAAATTTCTTGACTAGCTCTGCTTGCAATTAGATTCGTCTATTATCCTATGTCAAACAAGGTGTTAATATTAGTCTTCTTGACTAGTATTTATATATGGAAGAGTTTATTCATTTCTTTATTTTCATGTTGCTAAAGCCTACTTAGGTTCACCTCCTTTTTTATTGATGTATAGATGATATTCTCAACCATGTCTAAGCCATTTTCAAATTGGTTTCTCAAATTAGTGGCCATGGGATTCTTCTTCTTATTTACTTTCTTTTCATTCTTTAGACTATACTCTAGATGCAACTTCCAATACTTCTCCTTTATATGACCATCAATGTTGTAGTGGTTACTGTGATTTTTGTATTGATGATTTGTGGCTAATGCATTTCTATCTTTTCCCCCTTTTTGATTTTTCCTACCCTCCCTAGAAGCATCATGTTTCTCTTTCTAATTTGATCCACTTAATTATGATTTCTTCATTCTAATTGTCATGCGGAAAGAGTTATTTTTGCGGACAAACCTAACCTCCCTAGGAGTCTAAGACTCTCTAGTGACAAACAAACCAAACAAGAGCAATCCTTCTCTAAACACACATTATTCTATGAGATCAAGTGTTTTCTGATCTTACCTTAGGTCCAACGCTTGTTGTAGCAGTCCAGCCTTGCTGATCCAGATGAGCTCCTCCTTCACTTTAAGACCTGCATACACTAACAAAGTAAACGATTACATAGCATCTGAATATTCATCATAAAACAAAGCATATTTATCATATTGACCAAGGAATACATGAAATAATTCATTAACAAATCATTGAGAAGAATGGACTTATTTGTATTAAATAATCAAAAAGGAACCATTACAACCTGAGCCTTGGTGTTGTGCAAGCTCCTCCCAGGGTCCAGCAAGAGATTTC
>APFE031751868.1:0-88568 GCA_000404065.3 Pinus taeda | reverse complement strand
ATCCATTTTTTATCTTTAATTGCATCTTTGAAATGAATAGGATCATCAACATGACAATACAAGGCAAATAAGGAATTCATTCCTTCATCATAAATGTCACTCAAGTTTCTGAACTTCTTACCTCTTTCATTTGGTGTGCAAGTGCTTGAAGACACACTTGAATTTCCTCCTTGTGGTGTGCTTGGAGAAGCACTCTCATTTATCCTCAATGGTGTTCCTTGCTGTCCTTGTGTTGGCACTGCTGTTTGGGGGTGCATTTCAGCCACCTCCTCATCATCTTCATCATGAGACAAACAGTTTTTAACATTCACTGTTTTCTCTATGCTTCCATCCCAAGCTTCCTCTTCAATGAATTGAACATCTCTGCTGATGAAAAACTTCTTGGTAGATGGGATATACAACCTGTAGGCTTTGAATTCCTCACTGTATCCAATGAAGATACATTTCTCCCCTTTGATGTCCAACTTCCTCCTTAGCTGATCTGGAATGTGTGCATAGGCCACACATCCAAAAACTCTCATGTGGGTGACTCCTTGCATTCTCCCACTCCATGCTTCTTCCGACACCTTATTCATCACTACTTTTGTAGGACACCTGTTCAAAATATACGCTGCACAATTTACAGCTTCAACCCAATAATCATTTGGCAAATGCTTTGCCTTCAACATGCTCATTGCCATATCCATGATGGTTCTGTTCTTCCTTTCAACAACTCCATTTTGTTGCGGAGTGTACCTCGCTGTAAATTGTTTGTGAATACCATTTTCTTTACAAAATCGTAGAAACTCCTTGGAGATATACTCACCTCCTCTATCAGTTCTCAAAACTTTAATGTGCAGCTCGCTTTGGTTTTCCATAAGTGCTTTGAAATTTCGGAATTTCTCAAACACTTCACTTTTGTTTTTAAGAAAATAAACCCAAGTCTTTCTGGTGAAATCATCAATGAATGTTAGGAAATATTGGTTTCCTACTAAAGATGGAGCTTGCATCGGTCCACATAAATCTGAGTGGATGATCTCTAAGGGTGCCTTTGCCCTTATGCTTTTACTTGATGGAGAACTTTCTCTATGTTGTTTCCCCAAAATGCAACCTTCACATAGGTTGTCCGGTTTCTCTATCAATGGTAATCCTTTCACCATTCCTTTTCTGCTTAACAGGTTTAAACCTCCAAAATTGAGATGTCCAAATCTCAAGTGCCACAACCAATTTTCATCCTTTGGCATGCTTTGGAAGGCCTCTTGGGTAACTGCTGCAATTTCATTTTTGTTTTTCAAATCTGCCCTGATCCTGAGAGGGAACATCCTGTTCCTTGTCATCTTCACTTCAGCAATGCATCGTTTGCTGGGTGCTATATCCATGATGGTACACACATCATTCACAAAGAAAACATTGTAACCCTTTTGAACAAGATGTCCAATACTCATGAGGTTACATCTCATTCCGGGGACATAAGAAACATCTGCTATGGTTTTCCTTTCTCCTTGCTTTGTAAATATTTTTACCTCCCCTTTTCCCATAACAGAAATATTGCTATCAGTTCCTAGTGTGACTTCTGATTTCACATTTTTATCTAGCGCAGAAAAGAGAGCTATATTTCCTGTCATATGGTTGTTGCAACCTGAGTCTAAAAACCATAAGTCTTTACTGTTTGTTTCAGCCATGTTACAAGCTAATAACACATTATTTTGGCTGATGTTTTCTCTAGTAACATTTGCATTTTGTCTATTACTCATATCATGCTGCTTCTTCCTACATTCACTGGCATAATGCCCATATTTTTTACAATAATAGCATTAGACATTGGATTTTTCATACCTTTGTCCTTGAGCATGATGTTGTCCTCTTTGTTGGCTGCTGCCTTGGCCTTGGTTCTGATATGAATTGTTGTCTCTTCCTTGAGCATTTGCTGGACTGTTCCTTCCACCTCTATTCTGGCTTCTGCCTCTTCCTCTCTTGTTTCCTCTGCCTTGACCTCTTCCTCTTCCAAAGGACATTTGGGTCTTAAAGGCTTTCTCTAGAGATGAGTTTTCATTTCTACTCAATCTCTGCTCATGTGTTATAAGTGATGCATGTAGCTCATCAACTGAAAATTTTGAGAGATCCTTTGTCTCTTCAATGGTGGTGACAATAGCATCAAACTTTGAGGGTAAGACCCTCAATATTTTCTCCACAATCCTCCTTTCTTCAATGGTTTCTCAATGAGTCCTCATTTGTGTAATCAGACCAATTACATGTGTGAAGAATGAGTCAATGTTGTCTGACTCCTTCATGCACAGATTCTCAAAATCTCTCGTCAGCAATTGTAGTTTTGCTGTCTTCACTTTTTCCATGCTTTGATAGGCTTTCTTGAGGGTTTGCCATGCTTCTTTGGATGTCTTAGCTGCTGCTAACCTTGGGAACACACTCTGGTCCACTGCTTGATACAAAAATACAAGGGCTTTTGAGTCCTTCTTCCTATTGCTCTTCAGCAGATCCTTCTCTGCTGGAGTTAATCTATTAAACTCATTTTCATCTGATGGTTCTTCAAAACCATCTTGAACTAATTCCCATAATTCCAGTTTGTGAAGTTAGATCCGTTGAGTTTACCAGACTCGTTAAGGTAAGATTCTATCGTATTACTCATTGTGAATCTATTTAACAACAACAGCAAAAAAGCAATACCTGTCAGATCGATCTGTCACCTCTGCTACCGATCTGCAGTGTCTGGCACTCGCGCTCCAATGAGCAACTTCGGCGTTTCCAACACAGCCGAAACAATGATCTGATCACAATTGATCCGACCCACCTCTCCCGGATTGATCTGCCACTTCGCCGATCCTGCTCTCCTTGCAGATTGCCAACACGAAGTCGAGGTTTCCCGCAAATCTCCTCTGGCGCTTTCCCGATCTGTCTCTCTCGGACTGATCTGCACCTCCGCCGATCTGCTTCGTTTGCAAACCGCCAAACGAAGTTCACGTTGTTCAGGGATCTCCTTGGCGCTACCCCGAGCGAAGAATCCGCGCTAATTAAAAATTGCTTAGAGTAGAAAAATTGGCGCGTTTTTCCCGGCAAAATCCGCGCTAATCGGGCTTTCTGGCACAATAGCGCGATTTCTCCCTCAAAATCCGCGCTCTGGCGCGATTTCTCCCTGAATTTCCGCGTTCTAGCGCGATTTCTCCCTGAAATCCCGCGCTAATCGGTCTTCTGGCGTGACTGTCGCCACAAAATCCGTGCCAATCGACCTTTCTGCTCAGAAAAAAAATAAAAATAAATAAATAAATAAATAAATAAATCCCGAGTCCGAGCCAGGTGTTCTGAAGTCCACCTGCTCAATCGAGCACAGAGCTCTCATGTACACACTCCGCCACACAGGCACTTCAAGCCTCACAGGCAATTCCGCCACACAGGCAAGCTAGCTTCTACAGGGACTTCAGCCTCACAAGTGACAAAGATCAGGCTCACTCAATCTGAGCTCTGATACCAAGATAAAATATACAGTGAATTGAAAAGAAAGAGATGTAGCTCTCAGGTGTGGCCTGCACCTGGAGACTACACTCACAAAACTTGAGAGATGTCTCTCGTTCACTCTATTACAATTCAATCAAAAGATTACATCATTAAATATAATACTAGGAAATAGGAAGTTGTACCCAAACTCCATAACTATAAGAACTAATCCTAAACTAGGGAGAAAGTTACAACAATGTAACCATTTTCTCCATTAATAATAAAATAATATTAATTATTCTCAACTTCTTCATGATCGCCAATAGAAAACGAAAAAGCAAATTAGAAATAAGGAAGTTGGCAGGTGGAAAGTTACTGTACGTCGCAGCGTTGCAATCTGATCCACGAATAGAAACAGGCAGCCGAGTCATGATTTCGTACCACTTAGCAGCCTGTAATGGATTCTCGTGGAAAGTCGTGATCCTTAGGGTTTGGACCCCGTCAAAACAAATATTTCATAAATTTCAGAAAATTTGTGGATAGAATTTGCTTGGCACGGTGGGGTTTAGGTTTCGCGTGCTTTGCTGATTGGATATCAAGCTGGTTCTCAAAACACAAAATAATTATTATAGTGTCCCTTTTGCAGTGATGGACATGGTTCATCTCTATGACTTTAACTTTCCTCTGGCTTTTCATAAGAAATTGGAATTGGCCGTCAGGTTGTGGGTTGCTGTGATGTGCTTATCAACTAACAAATGTAGACAATTTCTATTATATACAGAAGTTGGTTTTCTCCGACGTGTTGGAAATTGCCGATCGTGGCTAATTCGTGCTTTTACGTTGTATTATGAAGGGAACGCTACAGCTTTACCACTTTTATAAACAAGTGTTAGTAGTTCGTGTAATTTGATAATACAAAATTTAAAAATTTGATAATTGCAACATTTAAAAATTTACAAAATCATCAAAATTCTTCTTTGAAACTGTGAATACGGATCAGGAATTAAGGAGGTATTAAACCCTCAAATTTTACAGATGAATCTGTTTTGAAATTTCAACTCGGGTGGATGATACGTCACTTTAATGGTCCAGTTGTGGGCTTTTTCTATTTGCAATCTTATAACAAAGTAAATGCGCTCTGACATGTAAGTTAAATAGTGTTATTCTTCTGAGTGACAGCACCTGAATAAGTTAAATAGTGTTATTCTTCTGAGTGACAGCACCTGAATAGAGATAGCAGTGTGAAGAGAGAAAGTTAAAGATTAGGCTTACATGTCAGAATGCATTTACTTTATTATAAGGTTGGAAATAAGGCTTTCCCTTGTGGATTGATCTGCTTTGTTTTTATTATATAATAGTATTATTCACTAATTGTAATTTCGTGGCAAGTTGATTTTCAACGGCATGTTGGAAATTGTGGATAGTGGCTGGTTAGTGCTTTTACAGAATATTATGAAACAAACACTACAACTTTACCACTTTTATAAACAAGTATTAACTTATTAAGGTTTTATAATGATAAAACCGTGATCTTGAAAAGACCATAATCTTGAAGGCAAGAATGCGGTACCAATATTTTAAGGCGCAATCGATATTTTATAACTACTGTAGCAACCGACATTCGATACGTCACTTTAAAGAGTTGCGGCTTTCTTTACTTTAAGAATAAAGCACGGTTTGAAAATTTTACGTTTTTGCATCTCGTATCTTGGTTGCTTATCCCCTCAGAAATATATTGTCTTGAAATTACTCGATTTGCAAGCTTGAGTGTTTTACTCGATTATGCCCTGGTCCAGTCGTTTGTTTCTTTGGAATTTAAAACTATTTTCTTTGAAGCAATTTTTCTGATCTTGGAAATTTAAGTAGGAACAATATTACAACAGATTACATGCGGATCGAAAAATAAAACATTGTGAACGTCTAGTTCTATTCAAAGACGAAGAAGACTCATAGTTATTAATCTAAGTTACTTGACACTGGTATTCGGGATTTTTAGGATACGGGGATTCATAAGGACATTTTGACTGGAATGGAATAGGACAGGTAGGATTTCTTATATATTATGTTATTATATATATATATTAAAAATTAGATATTTCTTACACATTCTCATTAATGATACAAATTCATTGATTTCAAACATAGATATTTAGATGTTAGTTTCATTGTTTACAAAGTAAGTTAACAATAGTAACATTATAGCAATTAGCATGCATAGTACATACCAAATTCAAATACATGTCACATAAAATGATAAATCATGACTCATACATGAAAGACAACTTACAGTTACAAGATAGTAAGATAAAGACACTCACAACTCTATTTTTCTCATTAATTCATCAAATCAAAATGTGTTACATAGGTAGTGCAATGGCAATGCCACAATGGCAAATAAAAATAGAAAATATAAAACAACTAGATGTATACAAGCCTCAAGGCAATAGGTACGCCATGACTCATGAGTCAACAATCCTCACAGTCATCATAGAATCAGCATCAATGTCCTCATCATCATGGTCACCACTGCTTTCTTCTACATCCCCCTCCTCCCCTATATCCATAGTTGCCTTTTCATCTGATGTTGTGCAGAATGACCCCTCGAAAATATCACAATCATCAAATCTAGCAGGCTCTAGCACTGGATCATTGAGATCCATGTTGGCCAATACCAAGTCAACACTGTTGTCTAGACCCATATCATCAGGAAAGACATCCCACATCTTTGTCTTTCCCCTGAACCACTCTTTCATCTGCCTATAAATAAGACAAAGGTTGGTGTGCACATACACCATTGTCTCTGCCCTGGACTGCTCAAGCCTGCTCTTCTTCACACTATACCAATTGCCATATGTGCTCCAATTCCTCCCGCAACAAAAGGATGAAATCACCTAAGAGAGGAGCCTCATGGCTAGCTACTGAAGAGGAGGGCTTGTTGCCCCATGATTTGCCAACAAATAATAGGGCTTCTTAGCCCCCCTGTCTCTAATCACATCATATCCTGCAAATTGACCAGTGTGAGTGGAAAACTCTGCAAAGGCATCCTCCACCTCATCAAGGGATGATCTATCCTTGAAAACCTACCTGAATGCATCTTTCATCCTCTGTGATATTTCACCATCCATGTGAGGAGAGAATCTGCGGGAAGGTCCACCATTCAACCACTCATAGTTGTAGTATTTTGGGTTCAATGAGTGAACCAAACAACATAAAGGTGTGCAATTCTTGTCCCATCTGCTGACAAGAATATCCTGTATAGTACCAAAGAAGGCCTCTGGTGATGTCTCATACTCGAGGCACTCACTCTGTAGAATAATGCTCCTCAGAGACTCAATCATGGAATCTCATCGCTCATAAACATCTCTTAGGATACGTTTGTCTATATGTGCAAATCGAAGAAAAGAAATGATACGGTCCATGATCTAAATAATTAGATCTACTCTCTCCCACCAAGCATCATCTAGCACTATGTCCTTCACTCTTTTAGAGGCTACTTGATCTGTCTTTCTCGAAAAAGACCAAAACTCATAAAGAACCATGGCCCCAGGAGCGGCCTTGACCTCCCTCAACCTCTTGAACATCATGAATGAAGAGGAAAACCGTGTATCAACAATATTCAACAATGATAAATTGTTGTGCTCCTTGTAGATAGTGAGTGAATTTGTATGATTCTGCACAAAGTTATGGATATGTCGTGCATCCTCAATAATGTTACCAATCCAAAGCACATCAAAATCAATGGATTTCAGTGCTAAGTTCAATGATTGGACAATGCAAGGTGTCCAAAACACTTGTGGATATTTAGCGTCCACAATCATGCCAGCAACCTTGCAAACATGTGCGTTATCTGTAATGATTTTCACACAAAAATAAACACCTACATCTTCAATAACATTAATAAATAACTTACCCATAAATTGTGCATCCTTGTATTCTCCAAGTGTATCCACTGCTTTCAAGAAAACTGGACCATTCAAGGAAGATGCCATGAAGTTGACAATTGGTTGTTGTGCTAGATCTGTCCATCCACGAGAAACAATGCTAATCCCAGATGTTGGCCATGATTCTTTAATAGGCTCAAGCATTTTTTGCATATCTTTTTTTGCCTTCGTCAATAATGTGGTTCTAAGCTTCTTTGAACCATGAGGAACATACCATGATGGAGACCTGTGAGTTAGAGCTCGACACATATCAATAAATAGAGGTGAGCATGCAACATTAAATGATATGAAGTTTTGATAGAAAAAGAAGGCATTGGTGAGATCAAGCTCTTTCTGTTTCTCTTTTTAAAAATCTTGTCCATTGGACCATGTCTAATTTCCCTTCTTTTTGCTACTTGTCCCCCAATAGAACTCTCAAATTGAAATTTCGTGGTGCATTTCCTCAAAAATGGAAGGGGGTCTTCTTTCTTGGTTTTTCTTGATTTTGCAACCACATTTTCCATACCAACAATGAAATCCTTTTCCATTTCTTTCCTCTTTTGTAAAGGAACAACTTTACAAGCCCCAATTCCACAACCTGGTAAAGCCAACAAATGGCCTTTCACACGGTAATATGCGCTTTTGAAAGAAATGTGGTAAAAGTTGCATCTTCATTGCACATTGCCTCCTCCCTTCCCCTTGGTGCTTGTCCCATCCTCTCTTCTAACATATTTCGAGAAGGGATATTTCTCAATGTTGTCTTTAGGTCCTCCTCTTCCCTGAGCATTACTTGCAACAAAATCTGATGATATTGGGGAAGGAGGGGCATCTCCAATGGAGACATTCTACCCCTTACTTTGCCCCCTAACTGCTCCCCTTGATTGAGCCATGAATATTGTAAAAAAAATAAACAAAACATGAACCAATTTGTAAAAAAAAATCATATTAAAATTGTTGTAATAGAAATGCAAAAATATAGAGATGAAATTCACTTACCTGGTGCTTGAATCTATTTGCTAAACATTCCACACCCTTAACTCCTTGCCCACAGCTCAATGTATGCAAAACTGAAAGAGAGAAATAGTAAAAGATTGAAAGAACAATGTCTTTTTATGCCCGCAGGTTTTATTTTTTTGGGGTTCGAATCCCAAAATCAGGACACTTTGTGTTCTAACGTGACACGTACAGGGTTCATATGTGTCCCGTTAGGACACGACGTGTCCCATTCTAGGATTCAAATCCCCAACGAATCGTGTCTGATTCATGGGATTTGGACGCGCAGGCTATTTCTAGTAAATCTGGTTTCATAGTTATTAACATATGTTTTCTATGTAATATGAAAGCATAATAAAGTATTATATAATATATTAAATTATATATATTATATTTTACTAAATTTTCTTAAATTTAACAAGCTAGGTTATATGTTGTTTATTGTTTTTAATAAAGATCATTGAATTTCAATTAGTTATAAAAAATTAAATAGATTTTATAAAGTTAATAAAGTTTTTGAAAAATTACTGGTTAAATTTAATATTTGAAATTAATAATAATTTTGAAATTTAAATTTCTATATTTTCATTGGTTCAGATAGATGAAGTGATTAATTTTATGGTATTATAAATAGTATTTGCTGAAATAAATTTTACAAGTGGATGAGGAGAGGAGTCTCCCTCAAGAAATCATTTTCCACCAAACCCCAAAACACATTAATAACTTGGAGCAACATAATTAAAACTTTGGATTAAATCCTAATGCATGAAAATACATGCATATGGATATTGTTGCTCCTTCACCAGTAAAACAAGAAGATGTTACAGGGATTTACACTTCACCATAGGTTGCAGAGTAACATACACTAAAACCAAGTAACTATTGTTTTCACTCTCACACCAAAATTTGCTTCAGGATTTTCTCCTCTCTCTCTGCTATGCAAAAAACTTTTAGATTCATATTTATCTAAACATGCATTTTTTACTTATTAATACATGACATATAAAATATTAAGACATATCATGAGTGATTGTACATTATAAATGATTTTGTGAAGAGGTGCAAGTAAGAGTTGGGCAGTAAATGTTTGATCATATTTATTTACCAATCCTTTATTACAGACACATTCCTTCTTAAATGCTTGATATGTGTTGTGGAATGGAGAAATTATACTACTCCTGAGAACTTTTGTCCTTCACTCTCCAAACAAAATCCTATTTGGCAAGTATGGTTGCTATCAGTTTATTACAGTAAAACCCAGTAATTGTTGTCTTCACTCTCACACCGAGATTTGGTCCACAATTTTCTCCTCTCTCTTTGCTTTTTTTTTTTTTCCTATGGAAAAATCGTAATCTTTCATTAAAAGTAGAAAAATTACATGTTGTAGATGCTTTTTCATATGCTGTATGTTCTTCCCCGACATGTGGAGAGATTTTTATCTGTTATATCTTGTTCAAAATGTAGCAAAAATGAATCATCTCGCAGGATGTTCCTTATAAACTATCTGTGATATATATAAAAATAAAAACATAATTGCCACACAGGGCATCATATATGATCTGTTCATCTATGTACATTGTTCAAAAAGTATCAAAAATACTGGACTATATCTCAGGGGCTGACCGCCCTATGGTATTGTGCATCAATATATGGTCGATGATAGTACTGATAGTGATCTGCGCCTCACTGCTTCTGTATCAACCATTCACCTCTGGGAAGTGACGTGGCCTCCTTGGAAAGTTGGTCAACGCTGTTGTTGTGTTCCCTGTAGATGTGTTGGAAAGAGATGTCAATAAATTGAGCCTTCAGTATATTAATATCATCCAAAATGTTCCTGAGAGTGTGTGTGTGGCATTCTCTTATATTGTTGAACCAATCAATGATAATATTTGAGTCGCCAAAAATATGTATATGAATGCAATTGCGCCCCAATGCAAAATGCAAGAGATGACGAAGAGAGATGATCTTAGAAAAATTGTTTGTGCCAGGTCCCAATCCCAGTTTGACTTTGTAGAAATGCTGATCATTTATGAAGAGTAGAAAATCTCCCGCACATCCTTGCTGTTGTGTTGAGCCATCAAAGAAGGCCCAAGGAGTGCTATGGTCAATAAGTGGAGGGTCGTGCAGATTTCTGTTCCTAGGCTGGGGCGGGTCAAGCAGCGAATTGTATGCAACAGTAATGAGAGAGATAACGTGCGGCCAGATGGGCAGATTTTCATCAAAAATCAACCGGTTCCGAGCTAACCATATGTACCAGCATGTTATAATAGGCAAACTTTGGAGTTTTGAATGTTTTTGGTTATAAAACCAGGTTTCCCATGCACGATTAATATCGCGACCCTCCCATTTGCCTGTGTATTGGATCGCATTTGATATGGCTTGCCAGATTGCGGATCCTCTCTCTCTTTGCTATGCAAAAGAATTTTACATTCATATTTATCTAAACATTCATTTTTTTCTCATTAATACATGACAAAGAAAAATATTAAGACATAGTATGTGTGATTGTACATAATAAATCATTTTATGAACTTGGAGAGGTTGCGGACTGCAAGTAAGAGTTGCGTAGTAAATGTTTGACCATATTTATTTACCAACCCTTTATTAAAGACACATTTCTTATTAAATGCTTGATGTGTGCTGCGGGATGGTCTAATGTGTTCTCGAATGGAGAACTTATACTCCTCCTCAGAACTTTTGTCTTTCAGCCTGCAAACAAAATCTTATTTGACATGTGTGATTGCTATCAGTTTATTAACTGCGGTAGTTGAGATCAATATTTCCAGCACTCCCCCTTAATCACAACTTTCACCATTGACAATTCCCAAATAATCTCTGAGATAAAAAAAATTCACGTGCCAATGGATTTGTGAAAATATCAGCGAACTGGTCGTGCGACCTAAAGTGCTACAACACAATTTCACCATTTTTAATCAACTCTCTAATAAAATGATAATTGTTCTTGTGACTTATAGTGCTGCAACACAATTTTTCCATTGTTAATCAACTCTCTAATAAAATCATATTTAGCATCAATGTGCTTTGTATTCTTGTGAGAAACAAAGCTCTTTGATAGTGCAATTGTGGGTGTTGTCGCAGAAAGTAGTTGTTGTTCTCTCTTGGTCACGCCATAGATCCCTCAACATCTTTCTCATCCAAATCGCTTGACACACTGCTGCTGTTGCAATGACATATTCAACTTCTGCTATTGATAATGACAATATGCTGCTTCTTGGAAGGACATGAAACCCAAATGAAGAACATATCCATACGTGCTCATTCTATCATCAACACTTCCTACTAAGTGGTTTTCAGTGTAACCAACTAGCTTAAAATAATTTGTTGCGGTATACATAATACCATACTCCTTTGTCCCAATTACATACCTTAGAATTCTTTTGGTTGCTTCCCAATGTGTCTCCTTAGGTATCTCCATGGACCACGACACCAAACTCATTGCATACATTATATCCGACATAGTTGCCATCAAATACATCAAGCTACACACCATGATTTTGTATAATGTCGGATTGACAATGCTGCTGCAATCTTCTTTTCTCAACTTGAATCCCATGACAGTTGGAGTTGGTGTGAGCCTGTTATGCAACATAATAAACCTCTCCCAAATGTATGCTACATACTTGTCTTGAGAAATAAAAATGTCATTTTCTATTTTCTCCATTTCTATTTCCAAAACATATCTTAACAACCCGAAGTCAATCATTTCAAAATCACTTTTCATGACTTCTTTGAAATCAGTAATGAGGAAATCATCACTGCTTGTAAAAATCAAATCATCTACATATAAAACAAGAATAAGAAGATTACCATCACTCTCTTTGATGTAGAGATTAGGCTCACCGTCACATTCGTCAAAGCCATTATCCAACAAGTAAGCATATATCCTACTATACCATGCACACGGTTATTGCTTCAACCCATAAAGAGCTCCCCTCAACCTATACACCTTGTGTTCTTGACCTTCTATCTCATCACCAAGTGGTTGTGCAACACATACTTCCTCTTTCATCACTCCATTCAAGAATGATGATTTTATGTCCATTTGATGCATTTTCCATTTACGTTGTGCAACAATTGACAACACTGTACGCAATGTCTCCATCCTCGCAACTGGCGCAAATGTCTCTGCATAATATCTTCCATGGTGCTTCTTGTATCCTTTGACAACTAGCCTTGCTTTATGCCTTTCAATATTTCCTTCAACGTTGATCTTCGTCTTATATACCCACTTCACTCCAATGACTTATTTTCCTTGCATAAAGTTCACTAACTCCCATGTGTGATTCTTTTCTATTTCTTCTATTTCTTCATGTTAGAATCTAAATAATGAAATATAGGATATCAAATCAAACATCATTTTAGAATATAAATAATCATATAAATATCAAAAGGATACCATAATCATCCTCCCTCTCAAGGAGGTGCCAACCACAAGCCTGAGCTTGTTTCGAATAGCTGCAATGTTTCAATATGTGAGAGTATCTCGGTTGTAACTATATATGTAGGATTTTTCTTCTCATCGGATCCCACTCTATGCCATCACAATGTATCCATGTCATATGCAGATTGTGCATAGACAACTCCCTAAGGAGATTTTGCATCCTGTGTCAAAACTAGCCATGCTAGCAACATCATATTCAAGCTCGTTCGTGCTATGGACTTCTCATCCAAGATATCATGGCATCTCTCATACTAAACAAACATCCAAATGTGCTTATCAATAATAATCTCAAATATCAGCAATACATCAGTGCAATAACATATCACAGGAGAAGTATCCCATCCTTAAAAATAGGATACCTCATGCTTGGTGGCAACTTTATGTGAATGAAGTGACTCACTCATGAATTTATTCAGGTTCTATACACAACATATATATATAGATGAATGTTCAAAATAGGACATCAATGCTTCAATCAATATTTAGATGCCATGTCAAGTTCAACAACATATTGAACTTCAAATTGGAGTATCCAAGGATTTTCATTTTCATTATTTAAAAAAAATTCCAATAGATTTGCAATATAGAAATTCTTTTCCAAATTATAGAAATCAATTCATCATGCCAGGATACATCATTTCCAATGTTAGAAGTTATCTCCCTCTGATTTAGATCATTAGAGGCTCATCATCTGTTAAGAGTAGACCATCAGGATGTAAAACCAAAACCATAATCAAAATCAAAGTCATACCTTGGAACTCATCATCCTGACTTCATTAGATACTATCAAATATAGACATATCTAGATTGGGGAGCTTGCTTCATGCAATGATCTAATCATAATTCCTTGTTAAGCCATAATAATCAACCTTACATAAATCAATGGTGTACCAACACATTAGCAAAGTCAACTCATCAAAGTTTAGAAGCCATATCAAACTTATTATTATCACAGTATCAATACTTTCAATTGGGTGATAGGGAGAGATCATATCAAGTCGTGACTTCATTTATTATTATACAAACAAGTTGTCATCAACCATGCATTATCAATCCAAAGTTTATAAATTCATTCTCATAATCATAATACAAGTCATTTCTGTCACTAGGGGAAAATGCATACACCAAGGATGAGTCATGTAGGTTCCATGTTCATGTTGAATCACAGTTATCAATACCTCAACCATTGTGTTAGGAAAAAAAGTCCAATTTCTAAATACCCACATAACATCAACATCAAGAAAAATCAACAATCGTAAGATCAAATCATTAGCCAAATCAACCAAATCATGCCAACCTATGGTAGCACAAAAATAGTGACATATCTATATGTATGTCTTGTGAAAACACAAGTTCAGTCTGCATGTTCGTGTTATGGAAAACATTAAATATTTTCCTACTTCCATATCATGTTATCTACAACATATCTATGGAATTGAGATCTTCCAGGTGACCATCCGATTTTATGCACAACACTTCATTTTTATGTCATCATCAATTTAATCCAACAACTTCAAAAATTAGATTACAGTGGCAGAGCATGTCAGAGACAACCTTGTTCAGAGTTCAGATAGCTTCAAAAAGCTTCATATGATGGTAAACTATAGTCAAACCCTAGCAATCTCCCTTCAAGTTACCATGGGAGTGTATTTAGGTTCATGTATGCTACCTAGGCCTTAACATGCATGTGTCCACAAATAAGATTTCCATGTTTTGTGCCACCATCCGGAACAAAAACCCTAATTTTTGTACAAGCATAAGATATAAGACTTTAATGCCGTTCAATTATCTCAGATAGATCATACTTCAACATTACATAAATAAGATAGTAATGTGATTAAGAATCTTGAGAAGATATTCTCCCTCTAACTGGAAATATACTTCATTCATCTTCATTCATGTCATCAACCTGTCTCTACTAGAGTCAATAAAGAGTAGATTTGTTATATCAAAAATATATTTCTATCATGGCTATGACATCAATCTTTCATCGAAGGTTAGACTCAAAGCATCATATACATGCAACATCATATCTCGAAGATTCTGAGCACTTTATATCATGTCAGTTCATCAAGTTAGGACATTCAGTTGAACCATTTGCCATCAAGACAAGACTGTAGTTAGTAAGAGATCTAGAATATCAATCTCATAGTTATACCTCTAACATCAAGGTTACCATGCTTATCATGATGAATAATATAAAGTTATGTCATTAAATAAAACTTTACCAAAACAATGAGAGTGTCAATCTCTCTTTCTATATGCTTTCATCATGATTATCACAAGCACTACCAACATTAGCATGTATAAGAGTCAGTGAGCTATCCTTCTATATGAAATCCATCATGACAAGTATCAAGAGTATCATTTATTAGATTTAAGGTGCTAGCCTTCCTTATAGGATCAAGATTTCCAATAGATGGATGTTAGCCAATCATCAAGTGTATCAATATATCAATATTAGATAGCCTCATAGAATTCAAGAAGATAAAAATGTTCAACATCAAGTGCATCATTTACTTACAGGAAACTTGGATCCTAGTCACTTCCATATGAATGTATGGTCCATCAAATAAAGAGACATTCTCATCATATCTTAGGGCTTACCTAGCCATCAATGTTACTGATGAAATACAACATACCATGCATACCTTGTGGTATTAAAATACATGTGCACCTTCTCATAGGCAACTTTTAGTGTTTGTCACTTTTTCATCAAGTACCTCTTCACCTCTTTCTAGATTTAGATTTTCTTTCTTTCATCTCAAATGATCCTCAAGAAGGATCTTCTCATCACATCTCATCGAAGTTAGAAACATCCATATACTCAAATACATATGTAGGAAGTATAATAAATATACATAATGATCATATCCATATGTCTAAACAAAAGTAAGAGGCATCATAAGTCAAGAAATACTTACTATTCAATGAGAGGTGATCCTCTCCCTCTTGAACCAACCTTCAAGAGTCACCAATGTCCACGTTCCATATACCAATGTTGCCTTCAATTATTCAAAAAGGACTGCTGGGGATTATCCCATCTAGGGCTTCATCAAATCTTTGTCAGATTCTTGAGCATATTCACATTGACCATCTAGGTTCCATATCTCATATTGTTTCCATAAACCATGGTTTTGTTTCCAACCCTAACCTCATAAAATCCACAAGATTGTAATAATAAAGTTGCTTAAGGTTTTCTTCAAACCCTAGAATTATTTTGGGTCTCTATGATCCTCTTCTTGCTTCCATCAAAGGTGTCATCATCAGGGTGATCTCCATGACTTTTCTTCAGCCCAACACTGGTACCATGTTAATTTTTCATAGGGCTACATTATTATTTTCTTTGATAATTGCATTTCTTCATTAATACTTTAAGTTCACCCCATATCATCATTACATTATTCAAATTTGCATCATTATTCATCAACATATGCAATTATATATAAATAACAACATCATCATCATGAATGTAGCGGAACATAAACGAACAACAAAAGAAAATCATGCACACACTTAGAGACACAAGGATTGGTCCGAGACTAGGGAAAAACCCACATGGGGAAAACCCTTGCAAATATTCTTCTTCTTAGATCATCATCAAATGATTCAACAAAAGAGAGTACAATCATCGATAAATTTATCTATGCAAAAAAAACATCTATGATATCCATGAAACATATATAATCATGCTTATAGTCACAATCCTGATTCTAAGAACTGTAGTGTGTTCTCGCCGACTGTAGTGAGCTGATAGATAATACTATCATTGTGCTGAAAAATGATGAACACTAATGTCACTAAGTGAAATCTTTGAAATACTGAAATCTCATATTTGAGTCCTAGGCGTAGGGAGGAGGGGTTGTGCAAGTGTCTCTAGCAATTCTAGATGCTCTCTGCAAAGTTGGAAGACTACATCTGGAACAAATCTAGACACTCCCACTTGAACTCGATGAGGGCATCTCGGGGTTGAACATAATTAGATTTGCCTAAAACCATGGGTGTTATCATGGTGCTTATGTGCTTGCATCTATGGAAGCCCAGACGCTCTCAAGACGTGCTTCCGAGGACCAAATTTAGCAGTGGAAACCCTAGCCTCCCAGATGCTCTGATAAACACTTTGTGCTAGAGTCTAAAGCCCCCTAGACATTGTCAAGACCATAATGTGGTAGCCTCCATGGAAAAAAATACTCAATTACATTCTAGCGTCCGAGATCTAGAAAACCTTATATCAGTGTGAGCTTTGACCCTCTATTTTCATACCCTTTACGCGAGATTTCCTCCGTGAGACCTATGCAAACCAAGACAGTAAAGGAAGAGAAGATGGCTTGATAAAATGTGTCCAAATGAGCTTGAGGTCTCTTCTATTTATAGGCTTTCATGAGGGTCTACTTGGGGTTGAGGCCAACCTATCCAATTTAACATGTTCTTAGCGCTGACCTAAGCGAATATACATGAGTGAATAAAAAAATTCAAAAACCAACTTATTCTTGTCTAAATAAGGTGATATTTAGGTTGATTTTGGTACTCTGTAAAAGAGGAATCTATTGCAATTATTATCTTGGTAATTTGAGTTGTCTAAGTTTGAATTTGAATGCAATCGAAAAAATTAACAATGTTAGTGTTAACAACTCTATTTCCAATGTTTGTTTCCTCACTTGTTGTCTATACAATCCATTGGTAGAGCTCCTCTTTGCAGGAAAGCTCATCGGATGATACAATGGGTCACCTAACTGACACAGTTACACACCCTGAATTCTTGCCTTCCTTAGTCAAAATTCCATCTGATCTAGGATCATTTTGAAATCCCCTACACCCTCACATGGAGAAAATTGGAACCTCCTATAAATATTGGTCCAATATTCAACACGAGTAGCAATAGGAAATGCTGCGAGTTTAAGATTCCAGGTCTGGTTGATAAGAATGCACCCTTAGAAGAAGAAAATTGAAATCGCTTGTGTCTAATGTTTAACGCGAATAGACCTTAAATTCCTTAAAGAACATGTAAAAATTGTAAGAGAAGTTTATACCCAGACATTGCTCATATTGTAAGTTAAAAATAGGAAATGTCAAAACCTATGCAGATTCTAGGTTTGATTAATAATAATAATGTTTGTTTTTCTGTTTTTTTTTATGGTGTTGGTCAAAACCCAATTACGAAAACCCAAAATCCTCCACATTACTAAAACCCAATTTATTTAGACTATTATATCAAGGAAATGTTTTTCTAGGTTGCGCACAGTTGGTTTTCTAGGTTGCATACAATTGGTTGTTTCCTATCAAGGTTAGGAGAGCACCATAATTGATTGCGAAAAAAACCATAGGTCAACTTGTTGGTCAATCGTTGCAGAAACTCACGTATTAATGCTGGTTAACCATTGTGGAAACTCGTTGTTTCATTGTTGTGGCAATTCTTTGTTTCCCCATTGTGACAACTCATTGTTTCACCATTGCGAAAAATCATTGGTTGATCATTGAGGCAGATCATTGGTTTACCACTATGGAAACACATTAGTTTATAGTTAGGAGTTGTTATAGTTGTGGCAACGCGTTGCGTCACCATAATGGCAACTCATTGATTCATTGTTGTAGCACATATTAGGTTACCATTGCAGCAACACATAGGGTGAGAAAATGGTAAAGCAATTCAAATAGATAACAATCATTGCCCTTTTGATACAAGACCCTAGGGAAAAATTTACCTTTTCTAGAATGAATTTAGATTTGTTTGAAGTACAAGGAAAACACATGGAGATTGATTGGATTGCAAAAATACCTTCAACTAGAACTGGATAATTTATTAGATGAGAGGAGATGAACTCATATGCTCCATGTTATTTCACTTAGGCACAAAATAAAGGCCTAGGCTCAAGTCTTACTGCTTTCTTGTTATATGAAGTGTAAGTTTTTTAGAGATGCATTTTGTAGATGTTGGTATTAATAGTCCCCATGCATTCTTCATGGATACATATGTATTGAATTTTCAAAAATTTTATGCATTTATGCTTATTGATATGGCCCTAAGGATAGAAGAGGACAATATGAAATAAAAAAGATCCTCATTTTTGAAAAAGAGGGGTTGTCAATTCCATTTCAATGCAAACGTTATGGTTCAAATCCCTGGGATATCGATAATAACATATAACATGTATGAACATGTAGATAGCCAAGGATGGACTTTTCATGGTAAACAGGAAACTTTGGATCATGATAGGTCCATGCATCAACCAAAGTTATTAAGGGACATGGTTTCCTAAGTAGAGAGTTGTTTCTTCTTGGAAGTGCTAGTTGACTCTGTTTGCAAAATGCATGTTAAAAAATATGCTGACATGGATGTTGCAACTCGAGATAGGGATTTATTTTTGTGTAGGAAAGATGTTGTTAACACCTATAATCATCTAATGAAAGGAAAGTATCGATAGCATAAGAATAATGAAATGAGTGTGAACCTTTTGTATAGAAACACCCAAATGATTTTTTCTTTTATCAAAATCCCAATGGTGGAGAGATCCCATTTATAGTTGGAATTTGGACGAAGTGGATGTTGGATACCATGGTGAAGCTATTGAATAATAGCATAATATACATGGATTTGACATCCAACATGAATAAATATGGGGTGAGTGTATTAAGAATGATTTACCTGGTACAATAATTTTATTAGTAATGATTGATAATGATTAATGAGTTGAAGTTGATTTCAAATGTTTTTTGAATGTGATAGTATTAGTTTTACACATTCATGTGTTTATGAACACTAAAGTGGGGTGCCAGTTGCATGGGTGGTGGAATCATGTAATACATCAGAAGATATTTCTTTATTGTTGGAGCACCTCATGCGTAGATGTCACCAAGTTGATCATAGTTGGAAAGTAAATGCTTTCATGGTTCATGATGCATTGGCTGGAATTGATTTAAGGTAACTTGAATCTTCTTATTTTATAGTACAACTCGTCTTTATTACAAAAACAACATGCTTGAAATGAAATGAATTTGGAAGGAGAATCAAAAGGTGTTATGTTATCTTGTGTGTTTGGCACATACATCGAGCAGGGATAAAAAATGTGAATCAATTGGCTAGTAGTCCTAAAATAGCAAAAAACATGTTTAGTTATTTGGGTTTAATTATGAATTATTAGTTCAGAGTTGAATTGAGCAATGCAATTAATTATTTCTTCAACAAATTTTCTAATGAGGAGAAGTTCCTAGACTATTTCCATAAGAATTGGGTTGTTGGTGACAAGATTTGTAAGTTGACAAAAATCTTTCTTACATTTCTCTTTTTGGTTTTCATATGAATGAAATATCTTCATTGACCCAAGTTTTATGCAATTAGGGATGTGGGTAAAAGGTTGTTGGGATTTTTCCCATGAAAATCAGGAGACAAAGAGTGCTATAGAGTCATATCGTTGTTACATAAAGACAAACTTTCTATCTGATAGAATAAAGGAATGTTCTTATAGAATAGATTGGTTGATATATGTTCTTGCAACAAATGTTGAAACCTATTATTGGTTTAAGGAAATTCTAAAAAAGGAAGGATTTTTAAATAATTACTGGAAAGAGAAACAATTTGAATAATCAATGGAAAAGAAAAAAATAATTCTAGATAGTGATTGTAGCCCTCATGAGAAAATGTCTCATGCTTATTGGGTGAGGAGTCAATCTAAATCTAATAAGAAATATTTTGTCACTTCTCATCACCCAAATTTCTTAACTTGTGATTGCCCATGGTCTATTCATGGCTACATTTGCAAACATGCCATAAAGGTGGGTTGGTTGTCTTCATTTTAAATGACTTGAAACCAATTACTAAATCATCAAAGCACAACTAATTCATACAATGACCCTCCTGAGAAAAATATAGAGGCAATATTGGACCTTGGTGAAGATGAAAAAACATTTTCCATGGATAGTCACAATGTTGATGTAAATGTTGGAGCACTTGAGTTGGCAAAAGAGGGGTTATTTGGCTAGATAGACCTAGTTCGAAAAATTCCTCCTGCTAATTTGAACAAGATTGAACAATTTATTTCTTCGAGTAAAAAATGTTGGATGACGCAAACAACATTCATATTATGGATTATGAATTCACGTGTGAGTTGGGTGCTTTTGAGTCATCTTTGAAGAGGAAGAACAATTTCATGAGCCCCAGAAAGAGAAGAAAAACAAGCAAACAAAATACAAGATTGGAAATTGACTTGAATATCACTATAGATGAATATGAACCATTTGAGTTTTAATAGCTCAACATGTGAGGTTGCCCTTGCTCCAATAATACATGTCTTTCTAGGTTTATTGTGATGCATTTGTTTTCAATTTGATTTTAATATTTATTAGTGTATTACATGTATTTGATGTATTATTCTTTTGTTGAATATATTCATGTATGTTTGATAGGTGGTGAGCATATGTTTGCTGATTTGTCTAATTTTTCTGAATTGTCATTTAAGGTCAGTAAATAACTCCATGCACTTACAGTCAGGCTTTCAATACATCAATTATTTTTTATGTTATGGAATATAACTTTCATGTAGTTTTCCATACTTGAATTATTCTTGTCTACATTAGTATCTAAACATGGATCTGATAAATAAATTGGAATAAAAAAATGTAAATGTAACAAAATTTGTAGAGGAAATGCAACGAAATTGCAACTAAAAATGTAAAACACAATCTTACTAGTTTTTTATAACTGCTCAATGCTAATGATGGTATATTATTGGAGAATAATATATATACAACATAAATATTTATATAATAATATTATATATATATATATATATTATATATATATATATATATATTATATATATATATATATTATATATATTATATATATATATATATATATATATATATTATATATATATATATATATTATAGTTATATATATATTATATATATATTACAAATCAGAAAAGGTGAGGAGTGAATATCATAAAGACATAGGGGTCACATATGAATTTAAGAATGAAGGGGGATTTTCATGAATATTGCTGATACAATAATAACCGTGTCCTACTTCACCAGGTGAAGATACCCTCTTATTTCCATAATTTGATTCCCGCATTCAAACTATTTTTTTTTTTTCTTTTCAGGCTATAGGAATTTTTATATATCCTTTATGGTAGCCAGATCATTGGATATAAAAATCTAAGATCGATCCAGTTATTCCCGCACTTTTCCATGGAAATAATATATAATGAGAAAACCTTGTTAAGAATATATTTAAGTTTAGGTAGTTAAATGGATATTTATTTTGGGTTTGTTTTCTAGAGGCAACCCACCTTGATTCACATCCTTCTTGTGCAGCACGAGTCTCCAATATTTGAATTTGGGTTGCGCAATATGCAATGGTCTTCTGCCTATTCCTAGTGATATACTCTGCTACCTTTGACGAGCTGACCAACTATTTTTGTTCTTTTATCACCTCTACAAGTATTTCATATTCTCCTCTAACCCACATAAGGCTCTCAGAATTACGTTCAAAATTTTTAATTTACTCCACCCAACTAGTTTGAGTTTTCAAATACGATATAAAGGCTCTTAACTGGACATCCCCTACATTAGGATTGGGATTCCATTGTTTGTTAAGAGATACTAGAAAATTATGTTGGTACAGTTCATAGAGAAAGTCCTTTCTCAGATTCGTGTAGGTCTTATATGCTTTCATGGAACCATGTTTGTATTCAACCTAGAAAGGGTTATTGCTAATGATAACATTATTTTTAAACATGAGCAATCCTTCTATCAAGTACACATTGTAATTGGTTGAAGGAGCCCTCAAATTAAGCACCATCCATTATCTGTCTGAATTGTTTCTAATCATTCTCCATCTTGTTCACCTTGCTTAGTAGCTTAGCCACTACATTTTTATGTTCTCCAATTTTTTTTCTATATTCTTCCCATGTCTTGAAAAGGTCAAGAATTAAGTTTTTATGCAAATGGAAAGGTATTAGTTTTCCCATATAAAATGGGTTTTACAGCTATTTCTTTTGTTAGTTTCATCTGGGATTCATGTTCCTATGTTTACACAGTTGTACTTTTGGTCATTTTCATCTTTGGCTTATTTATCTTTTTTTGCATAACAATGTCATCAGTCCATTTGTTTCCAAGGGTTATATTTTCTTGGACCCCTGGAGAAGGTATATCTATGATACGAATGGGTAGGCACTTTGCAACTTGGGCTAAGCAACTTAATCTATCAAAAGTTTATTTTTATCTTAGCTCATCTGTTACGGTTTTAACATTGATTTGTAGTTGTTGTTTTTAATCTGGATAATCGTATTCTTCTTCCAGAATGAAATATATAGAGGAATATTTGTAGGGTTACTTACCATTCCAATGTGCTTCTTTGTCAATTTTGGTGGTGCAATTGGTTGGTCTTCGTCATCATCCCCATACAATTCTTGTGGTGCAATTGGTTGGTCCTCCTCATTTTCCCCATACAATTCTAATGTTGTAGTTGGTTGGTCCTCGTCATCATCCCCATAAAATTTTGGTGGTGCAGTTGGTTGGTCCTTGTCAATTTTGGATGACAATTCTGGTGGTGTGGTTGGTTGCTCCTTCTAACTTTTGGAGGAAAATTTTGGTTGTGTAGTTATTTCTTCCTTCGCATCATCCCCATAAAAAATTGAAATTTAGGAAACAACCTTTGTTTTGTACCATTCGGTTACTTCTCATATGTAATCATAGTCAGAATCAGGAGAGGGAACCTTATCAACTTGTTATTTTGTATAAGCAAGGTGGCCTAATCCTTGTTCTTTGAATCCTTGTTGCATCCATCCTTTATTCGTCACTCCTTAACCCATCAATAAACCCTGTGGATTCTCTTTCTCTTTCTCTTCTGTTATTTCTTCTGCAACAACGGGCAGGCTTTCAGGAACTAGAGAAAGACTGCCTTGCTTTCTCCTATTCTGCTTGGCTTTTGGCTATACTGTCGAGTGTTTCCTATATCCTCTCAATCTTCTCGTAGTATGTTTACTCCCAAATATTTCTAATTCATTATCATTGATAAGCCTCGGTATTTCAACAAGAAAATTTCAACTCCCAAGTCTATCGACATTAATTATCAACCCGAGGTTCATACAAACTTAAAAGGTATCAACACTATATGTGCAACATACAATGTGTCATTCCCTTGTTGTCATGATTTAATGGAGTGCATGTACTTAAATCAAATCCTAATCTAATTGATGAAAATGGACTTCTCGAAATGGAAACCATAACCTATTGCAAGAAATAAAGTACAAGGAAAGAAACATATTTCTAATTGCATAAAGATAATGAACTAAATGTAAAAGAAACCTAGCTCAACCCTATTTATCACATGTGATGATTTAAACTAACTGAGCATGGAATCTTATCTAGGGAGTATTAACTGTTGCATGCATGTGCTAATTAAGAAATAAAAAGAACTATTTCTCTTTATCTTTTCATTTTATAAATGCAAATTCTAATCTTTCCTTCTTCTTTGGCAGCGGAGATAGGTGTGGAGGAAGAGGGCTGAAATGGTTTTGATGGCTTGGAGGTCAAGTAGAGTCCTAATCCTAGCTTAAATGATGAATTTTCTCAATTCGGGTTGAAAACAGGCTGCTACAGGATTTCCTACATGGTGTCTGGAGCATGTACTAGTTCCTACAGGATCCTCTATTTTATTACAGAAAACAGACCGAAAGCTTAGGAAGTGGCCTAGAAGGTGGAATGGAGATCGCGAATGGTGGATAATGGAATAATAAGGCATGGAGGTGGGGGAAACTACCCAGAATTCAAACAAGGCCTTCAAGATGGGTAGGTTTGCTCAATGGAAATGGAAGTTTTTGCTTATAAAACAAGAATTTGGATTGAGATTTTACTAGATTTTTGCGACATGGGTGGATGAGGCGAGATGAGGTATCCCTGCAATGCAAAAGCTCCTACAACAACACACATTATTTTTTGCACCTATCCACAAATTCATCTATACATGGGAAATATATATTAAGTAACAGAAAATTACTAGTCTAAAAATTAGAAATTTGAGAATTAGTCAGCTAGTAAATCTATCAAATGCCTAACATAAGCAAGTGAAAATGCAATAGGGTAAATTTTGTTATTAAATAGACTTTTTTTTTTATCTAATGAAAGTGGAACCAACTCTATTGAATCTCGTTAGAATGATCTAAAAAATAACACAAATTTATTTTTCTTTGCTGCAAAGGAGTTTCCAGAAATCTAGATTTGGGAATAAGAAGACTAATCCAAGTAGCTCAATGATTACTAGGATATTCCAAATATTTTTCCAAGGATGAAATGATGTTTTTTATCCTCCAAAATAACCTTACATCAACCATTTAACCCAATCCTACAACAAGAAATCATTAACAGTAAATGCATAAATAGAAAGAAACAAAAACAATAGATGCATGTGAGTAAGAAGTGAAAATAGTAAAAGAAAACGATACAAAAGGGCTCTGAGGCTCCTGGGATGGCCACACCCAAGTAAACTCAGAGACCTATGGAGGATAACAATAGCTAGAAGCTTAACATAGCACCAATCTTCATTATTTTCATCAATACAATTACATCCCTATAAGAAAATACAATGGAGCTGCAAAAATATGAGTTCTCTCCACAATAAGACTAATAAAAATATACTCCTAGAGGAAAAATCAACTTGGTACTTATACAAAATGATTATGAATCATTCCCCATGAAAGGAGGAAGCTTTCCCCATCGAAATCCCTTGATTAGTGGATTGGGTTCCTAATACTAGGAATCTGCATTAAATGGCATGGAACACGTTCCTAGATTTTCTCAATCATTGAAGTTCCACAATTTGTGCCATAATTCCATAATATCTTGTCGAGTTATTATTTAATATAGATCCTCCTATAGTAGGTATCAAGTCCCTAAATTATCTCCTCCTCCAAATCTTCATTATAAGCCCACTATTCTCATAACATTCGACAAAAATAAATAATATTAGGCACAAATATGCAATTATTCATAAACCTTCCTAATGAGCATATTATATTTAAAAATACATTATCTAATGCGAAAAGATAGGTTTAATATGTTGAATGATGGTTAGATGTGCCTCAATTTATGTTTAATTTAGAGGCATGGGCATTAATTTATGTCTAATTTAGAGGCCCATCATAAACCCCTGCTGAAAGTGCTTCTCATCCTCTGAGAAACTTAGAATTAGGAACGAGATCCACCAAGGACAGTTTTGGGGCTAAAAACCCATGTTTGGGGTCAATATTTGTAATAAAATTGTAAATTCTCTAAATTTTGCGATCGTGAAACGCGAAGGTTTCATGAGTCATAAAGGGTTGTCCGCCCTTATTTTGTAAAGTGTAAATTCGGCTGTAAAGATCTAACCATGGTTTGTGAACCATGGGATTGTATAAAAAGAGCTAAGTAAGTAAGCTCTAAGTAGTCTTAACTTTTAAGTAGTGGAAGACAAGGCTTAGAGCCTTGGTAGAGAAGTCTAAGTTTTGAGTCTTAGCGTAAGTAAAGGATCTACAGTTGAATGAGCAGAGGCCTAGGGTGGAAGTCCGCAGCTGAGTGTGCAAAGGACTAGGGTGGAAGTTTGCAGCTGAGTGCGCATACTCTTGCAGCTGTGTGCACAGGGCAAACAAAGTCTATAATCATCTGAATATATCAATAAAGAGGAGTATTCTACAAATTTTGTGTCTTTATTTCTTGTTAATGCATCTGGTTATATTTAATTTTCGATTAAATATACAATGTACATGTGATGTGCGAATGTATGTGGATGTATTAGTTAATCGAACACAAGTAAGAATATTTGTTTACGCGGTGCTACATGTGATTGTTTAGTAAGATAAGTAAAACACTTAAGATAACTTGGGAACTTGCACAATATGCTTTCATAGCAATGCTAAAGTACCTGGACTGTAGGTTAGGGTTGTGAAAAGGTCAATCATACTCATTCACGGAGAAACTGAAGGGCGGAATAAAGGGCTAGACTCATAAAGCCCGAGAGCTTAGTGACCTGTGTGAATGTAGGAATAGAGGGTATAAACGAACATCACGACCATCTCAGGCTGTGAAAAATTGGTTCCAACATCCCCCCATACTACTTTGGGTGAGACTTCAATCTACGCTTCGCGGGCCAATGCCAAAAGCACCAGTAGTGTAGGGATTTTTTTTGGCTACCTAACATTGAACCTGGGTCAGGGCCCACGCAACCAACAAATGGTTCTGTTGCTGGGACCAGAATCCACATAAGATATTTGTGATGTCATATCATTGGAATCTAACTAAGAAAGAGATCGAAGAATGGTCGGACTGAAAATCTGTGAATTCACGGTGCAAGAGAACAAAAATTTGTGACTAACAAAGGAACAGTGGCTGGATAGGTACCTATATACAAAAATTCATGACATCCTTTTCTGTTCCTTTTCGGTTGAGCTATACGAGTGGATCAAAAATCTAGCAGATAGCCAAGGGAGGTGGAGACTTGATGTTCCTATTGTTTGGACCGTGGAGCTAGTACAGAGACTAGAAGACTATGAGGATAAAATTGCTCGTGTTGTCGATCATTGGCTCAATCGCATTATAATAGGATTTGTGACTGAATTTGCGGTCGATACCTTAGTTAGCTACAATGAGGCAAAGAGGTGCTTTTTCAAAGGTCAGCGAGGTAAGTACTTGAAATCTTTGAATACCTCAATTAAGATTTTATTGTGAAAAAAATAGGTTATGTAGCTACCTTGATGTTTGGAGCTATGCAAAGTGGAAAGACTTATAGGAGCGAAGGAAGAAAGGGTCCTGAATACAGTCCATTGATTTCACCTCCATTGGATGAAAAAGAGGAAGTAGCACAAGCTTTTCCATGAAGTGCAATTTAGTTGATAAGACAAGGATTCCTGTGACTACCACCTCCACACACACCACCTCAAACTTCACCACCATCACCTACGACTTCACCCATACCACCACCACCTCCACCAAAGTTTAACATGGCAAATTCAGTGAAGCTACCTTTGTTTAAAGGCTTGGGAAATGAGGACACGAACCAGTTTTGGTTCATTGTGAAAGTTGTATGGGAAGCTCAGGGCATCACAGATGATCACATGAAGAAGGAAACATTGGTTATTTCTTTACAGGATCATGCGCTAACCTTGTACATCAAGTACTCTTATGATAACCTAAATGCAGGGGTGGCAGACATCTAGACTGCACTAAATAAAAAGTTCAGTAGGCATGCCTGAGGCACAGTTGATTGTGGGGTTCAAGGAAATCGTGATGAAACCAGGGAAGACACCTTGGGAATTAGATCAGAGGTTGAAGTGTAGAATATGAAAAGCTAATATGAATTTAATAGATGGAAAACACTATGAGTGGTTCGTGGCTTTGCTCTTGCCACACCTAAGGGTTACGCTATCACAACAGAAGATAATGACTCAGGCAGAGGCCTTGAATATTGCAATGAGAATGCATGAAACACGGATGCAAGATCTGAATCTGGGGGTTCACCAAATCCATTCGCAGTTGCAAAATCTTTGCCTTGAAATGCAAAGTTTGAGGCAAGATAGAACAATTTGACTGGAGGTGCGCGAAGAGGTATGGTGCTTGAAATGTAAAGGTCAGGGGCATGAAAAACACCATTGCCTAGTATTTTCAAACTATATTTCAGGAGGAGGATTGATGCCTTTGAGGTTGGAAGCCTAAGCAGGACTGAGCATGAGGTCAAAGTTGTGGTGCGTTATACGTGAGGTAGAAGGAAAACATATGACGGACAATTGTCACTTGCTGCAGAAGTTTGTACAAACACCGCAACAACTATTCTATAGCTCTTGTAGATTGATAGGTCCTGATGAGCACAACTGTAGAAGTTATGAGTTGATGATGGACAAAACACCCATCTATAGGGTTCAGGCAGAAACCTATCCCCCTGACCAGAGCGCGGGGATGGCATGAACATGCTTTCAAGGGCGCGAATGAGGCCGAGGTGGAGAAGGACCTGGTAAAGGTGAGGGACAACTAATCTGCTACAATTGCGGAGGACCAGGACACTATGCCCGCGATCACAGTAACCCAATGCGTCCATCGTGCAAATATTGCACTATGTTTGATCATGAAATGGTGGATTTTCCTACACTAATAGCGAGGACACGTGACAAAGGGGCACTACCACCTTAACTAACTCAGAACCTGCAGATGATGAGGTCTGAGCCTCATGAAGAGGATCCTCTTGTGAATATAGTGTTTCAAAGTGGAATTTCAACAAGGGATGATAATGGGAAACAACCCAAAGACAGTGCATGGGTTTGCAAAGCACCGATGAAGGAGGCTGAATTTGAATTGGAGCGTGCACATGAAACATTCATGGAATCAAATACTTCACTGAGGCCTACACCTTAGCGAGCAAGGATAAGCCTGATCAGGAGGTGGACCCTTCTGTGCTTACGAACTTTCTAGAAACTTGCATCAAGTTGTTGCACGATAGCAAGGTTGTGAAGGGATTACAAGAGCTTATAAATAGGTGTGTTGGAAACACTCTGGGAGAACCTTATGTGGTACAAAATATTGGTAAGCATAAGAAAAAGACAGGATGAGAGATGAGACCACACAGATAGGAGAATTTGAAATGGATTAGGTTATTTTGGATCTGGGGTTAAATGCAAACGTTCTACCAGAGCAGACTTGGAAGTTAATGGGAATACTTGTGTTGTAGTGGTCTCCGATTCAGTTAAGGATGGAAAATCAGCAGAAGATCATCCCCATGGGGCAGTTGCAAGGAGTGACTGTAGATATTGAGGGCACGAATGTGTTGGTTGAATTTGAAGTAATAACATTTGTGGACAACAACAACCCCTACCCTGCGCTCCTTAGCATTGATTGGGATACTGATATGAATGGGTTAATCAACCTAAAGAAGCGGGAGATAATATTTGAGAATAAATCGCTCCACGTAATAGTACCCCTAGATCTTGTTGAAGGATCACACTATACTGAACCAGTCTGTGATTATGAGAGTGATTTTGGACTTGATATACATGATAACAGCACAAGAACAAGATTGGGTGAATCCAATAGTGGATGAAAGAATTACATGGGATCGCGAGAGTTCCTACACATCGGAATCTGATGAAGAATTAGAGCGTTGGCAGAATCGGCTGCAAGAAGTAACCACACTAAATTGTAACATGATGACCCGGTCGCTACGCTGTGTGTCACCAAAGGTAAGAAATCTACCCACTTATGATGGTGTAAATGATGTAGATGTGTTTTTGGATGCATTTGAGAGGGAGGTACCAGAAACACAACGCTTCCAAGCTTTGGACTGGGCCCTGCACACTATGCCTGCAAGGTGGTGGGCTATGCACAAGGGTATATTTGATGATTGCCACGAGTGTAGGAGGATGATGAGAACATGCTTTAGGAAGCCGAAAGTATGAATGATAGACAAATATGATGGGAAGGACGATCTGTGTGCACACTTGGCCAAATGGGCTTAGGCTTATGGAGCGAAGCCCCAACTGGAATGGGTACACTTGTTATGTCATACCTTGGATGTCATCCTGATGAACTGGTACTTGGAAATATAGCTCTACCATGGTATAGGTGAATGGAATATTTTGCACGAAGGATTCAACATGACATTCAGCTTTGTAGATGGTTTTGATTGTATTGATGAAGCGCTACAAGAAGTGAAAGAAACAATATTTAGGATACCGCAGGATACTTTGGATCTGATTCAACCCAATTGGACTACTCAGGTGAGCCACGTGCTGGAATGCTAAAACACTTAAGATAACTTGGGAACTTGCACAATACGCTTTCATAGCAATGCTAAAGTACCTGGACTGTAGGTTAGGGTTGCGCAAAGGTCAATCATACTCATTCACGGAGAAACTGAAGGGCGGAATAAAGGGCTAGACTCATAGAGCCCGAGAGCTTAGTGACCTGTGCGAATGTAGGAATAGAGGGTATAAACGAACATCACGACCATCTCAGGCTGTGAAAAATTGGTTCCAACATCCCCCCATACTACTTTGGGTGAGACTTCAATCTACGCTTCGCGGGCCAATGCCAAAAGCACCAGTAGTGTAGGGATTTTTTTTGGCTACCTAACATTGAACCTGGGTCAGGGCCCACGCAACCAACAAATGGTTCTGTTGCTGGGACCAAAATCCACATAAGATATTTGTGATGTCATATCATTGGAATCTAACTAAGAAAGAGATCGAAGAATGGTCGAACTGAAAATCTGTGAATTCACGGTGCAAGAGAACAGAAATTTGTGACTAACAAAGGAACAGTGGCTGGATAGGTACCCATATACAAAAATTCATGACATCCTTTTCTGTTCCTTTTCGGTTGAGCTATACGAGTGGATCAAAAATCTAGCAGATAGCCAAGGGAGGTGGAGACTTGATGTTCCTATTGTTTGGACCGTGGAGCTAGTACAGAGACTAGAAGACTATGAGGATAAAATTGCTCGTGTTGTCGATCATTGGCTCAATCGCATTATAATAGGATTTGTGACTGAATTTGCGGTCGATACCTTAGTTAGCTACAATGAGGCAAAGAGGTGCTTTTTCAAAGGTCAGCGAGGTAAGTACTTGAAATCTTTGAATACCTCAATTAAGATTTTATTGTGAAAAAAATAGGTTATGTAGCTACCTTGATGTTTGGAGCTATGCAAAGTGGAAAGACTTATAGGAGCGAAGGAAGAAAGGGTCCTGAATACAGTCCATTGATTTCACCTCCATTGGATGAAAAAGAGGAAGTAGCACAAGCTTTTCCATGAAGTGCAATTTAGTTGATAAGACAAGGATTCCTGTGACTACCACCTCCACACACACCACCTCAAACTTCACCACCATCACCTACGACTTCACCCATACCACCACCACCTCCACCAAAGTTTAACATGGCAAATTCAGTGAAGCTACCTTTGTTTAAAGGCTTGGGAAATGAGGACACGAACCAGTTTTGGTTCATTGTGAAAGTTGTATGAGAAGCTCAGGGCATCACAGATGATCACATGAAGAAGGAAACATTGGTTATTTCTTTACAGGATCATGCGCTAACCTTGTACATCAAGTACTCTTATGATAACCTAAATGCAGGGGTGGCAGACATCTAGACTACACTAAATAAAAAGTTCAGTAGGCATGCCTGAGGCACAGTTGATTGTGGGGTTCAAGGAAATCGTGATGAAACCAGGGAAGACACCTTGGGAATTAGATCAGAGGTTGAAGTGTAGAATATGAAAAGCTAATATGAATTTAATAGATGGAAAACACTATGAGTGGTTCGTGGCTTTGCTCTTGCCACACCTAAGGGTTACGCTATCACAACAGAAGATAATGACTCAGGCAGAGGCCTTGAATATTGCAATGAGAATGCATGAAACACGGATGCAAGATCTGAATCTGGGGGTTCACCAAATCCATTCGCAGTTGCAAAATCTTTGCCTTGAAATGCAAAGTTTGAGGCAAGATAGAACAATTTGACTGGAGGTGCGCGAAGAGGTATGGTGCTTGAAATGTAAAGGTCAGGGGCATGAAAAACACCATTGCCTAGTATTTTCAAACTATATTTCAGGAGGAGGATTGATGCCTTTGAGGTTGGAAGCCTAAGCAGGACTGAGCATGAGGTCAAAGTTGTGGTGCGTTATACGTGAGGTAGAAGGAAAACATATGACGGACAATTGTCACTTGCTGCAGAAGTTTGTACAAACACCGCAACAACTATTCTATAGCTCTTGTAGATTGATAGGTCCTGATGAGCACAACTGTAGAAGTTATGAGTTGATGATGGACAAAACACCCATCTATAGGGTTCAGGCAGAAACCTATCCCCCTGACCAGAGCGCGGGGATGGCATGAACATGCTTTCAAGGGCGCGAATGAGGCCGAGGTGGAGAAGGACCTGGTAAAGGTGAGGGACAACTAATCTGCTACAATTGCGGAGGACCAGGACACTATGCCCGCGATCACAGTAACCCAATGCGTCCATCGTGCAAATATTGCACTATGTTTGATCATGAAATGGTGGATTTTCCTACACTAATAGCGAGGACACGTGACAAAGGGGCACTACCACCTTAGCTAACTCAGAACCTGCAGATGATGAGGTTTGAGCCTCATGAAGAGGATCCTCTTGTGAATATAGTGTTTCAAAGTGGAATTTCAACAAGGGATGATAATGGGAAACAACCCAAAGACAGTGCATGGGTTTGCAAAGCACTGATGAAGGAGGCTGAATTTGAATTGGAGCGTGCACATGAAACATTCATGGAATCAAATACTTCACTGAGGCCTACACCTTAGCGAGCAAGGATAAGCCTGATCAGGAGGTGGACCCTTCTGTGCTTACGAACTTTCTAGAAACTTGCATCAAGTTGTTGCACGATAGCAAGGTTGTGAAGGGATTACAAGAGCTTATAAATAGGTGTGTTGGAAACACTCTGGGAGAACCTTATGTGGTACAAAATATTGGTAAGCATAAGAAAAAGACAGGATGAGAGATGAGACCACACAGATAGGAGAATGTGTAATGGATTAGGTTATTTTGGATCTGGGGTTAAATGCAAACGTTCTACCAGAGCAGACTTGGAAGTTAATGGGAATACTTGTGTTGTAGTGGTCTCTGATTCAGTTAAGGATGGAAAATCAGCAGAAGATCATCCCCATGGGGCAGTTGCAAGGAGTGACTGTAGATATTGAGGGCACGAATGTGTTGGTTGAATTTGAAGTAATAACATTTGTGGACAACAACAACCCCTACCCTGCGCTCCTTAGCATTGATTGGGATACTGATATGAATGGGTTAATCAACCTAAAGAAGCGGGAGATAATATTTGAGAAGAAATCGCTCCACGTAATAGTACCCCTAGATCTTGTTGAAGGATCACACTATACTGAACCAGTCTGTGATTATGAGAGTGATTTTGGACTTGATATACATGATAACAGCACAAGACCAAGATTGGGTGAATCCAATAGTGGATGAAAGAATTACATGGGATCGCGAGAGTTCCTACACATCGGAATCTGATGAAGAATTAGAGCGTTGGCAGAATCAGCTGCAAGAAGTAACCACACTAAATTGTAACATGATGACCCGGTTGCTACGCTGTGTTTCACCAAAGGTAAGAAATCTACCCACTTATGATGGTGTAAATGATGTAGATGTGTTTTTGGATGCATTTGAGAGGGAGGTACCAGAAACACAACGCTTCCAAGCTTTGGACTGGGCCCTGCACACTATGCCTGCAAGGTGGTGGGCTATGCACAAGGGTATATTTGATGATTGCCACGAGTGTAGGAGGATGATGAGAACATGCTTTAGGAAGCCGAAAGTATGAATGATAGACAAATATGATGGGAAGGACGATCTGTGTGCACACTTGGCCAAATGGGCTTAGGCTTATGGAGCGAAGCCCCAACTGGAATGGGTACACTTGTTATGTCATACCTTGGATGTCATCCTGATGAACTGGTACTTGGAAATATAGCTCCACCATGGTATAGGTGAATGGAATATTTTGCGCGAAGGATTCAACATGACATTCAGCTTTGTAGATGGTTTTGATTGTATTGATGAAGCGCTACAAGAAGTGAAAGAAACAATATTTAGGATACCGCAGGATACTTTGGATCCGATTCAACCCAATTGGACTACTCAGGTGAGCCACATGCTGGAATGCTATAACGTGACTACTGAAGGAGAATATGACTACTGAAGGAGAATACGGAGGCAGAGCCAAATTCACAAAGATTGGAGATTACTCAGATGACACAACGGTGGATAAGATCACTAAATTGCTCCACGAATACCAGGATTTGTTCCCTACCATGTTTACGGAGCTAAAAGGGATAATATGAGACCTGGATGTTATGAAGATCATGTTAAAAGCCAACACAAAACTGGTTAAGAAAAGACCTTACCACCTCAATCTAAAATATAACGAGAAGGTTTGCTTAGAGCTATACAAGATGCTCGTAGTAGGCATCATTGAACCTGTAGAAGAATCGTTTTGGTTAGCCCAATGGTGGTACAGGAAAAGAAGTAGAAGGATGAAATAAGGATATGCATAGATCTACGGAAATTGAATGACGCTTGTGTACATGGTCCTTTCCCAACTTCGTTCGATAATGAGCTGTTGGACAATGTAGGTGTTGTTATTTCTCTGATAATTATTTTGAAGTAAAAAGAAAGAAAAGCCAAAGGTAACCACAAACCACTTTTTGAGATCAGGACCTAGCCTTCCTGATGCTCAGAGAGGGATATCTCTTTAAATTTAACTTTGTTTTAGTTAAGATATTTTTAGGCTAGTTATGATTGTTCAAGGCGTTTTCAATTTTCTATTGAGATTAGGTGGTGGGATTTGCTTAGAAAAATGATGTCTTTAGACCATTGGGCTATGCAGTCAAACAACAAGGGAGAGAAACTGGATTAACTCACTAAAGGGAACGTTCCAAGGGAAAGACAACAAAGTGCTTTTTTAGATATTTGAGACAGAGGGGTGAAAGAGCTTCACTTAGGGTGAGAGAGAAGTTAAGGGTTCCAGACCCAGATAATGAATGAGGAATGAAGTGATAACCAATATCAAAGGGAAATTAAGAATCCTTTAACCTGGATATTCAAGAAATCAATCTAAACCAAAGAGCAATTAAGAATTCTTTAATTTAGATATCAGTAGAAAACATTTAAATGTATAATTGTTAAGATGGAGTGTAATTAAACAAGTTATAAAGTATTATTCTATTTATAACATTTAGATTTAGAAACACATTAAATATCATGAATAACTTTGAGAAAAATAACAATAGCACATGAAAATACTTGTCCGAAATTCGCTCAACCCATGAATCCTTCGAAATATCTCATCTTTATTTATCAATCTAGCTTGCTGGCTGAGCAAATGATACAATAACCTTATGGGTCTTCTTATCAAAAATTTTATAGTAATGTCTAATAGAATCCACCCTACATACTTCAAATTTTGAAGTATTTATACAAATGGAGTTACAAAATATCTGAAATTGTATTCAGAACTAATCTAGGAAAAGAAATATCTTCATGCAAGAAGATAGAGACAATTATTGAATTGTTTCATGCTATCCCTTTTATTTTCATTCAACTGGCTTTGATTTTTTGCCCTTTAATTTGCTTTGTTATTTTATATTTCATGTTGGATGCTTCATTTACTTTAGCCTTTCATCTAATACACTTTGACTCTTCTGATCTGTCAACATCCTTTTACCATGTTGTTTTAATTTTACTATACATTAACCTTTTTACTGCATATTTCTACAGTAAATCAATTATTTCTCCCATGTTTCAACATCAGGTAATTGGATTTTGAGCATATTTCTATATGTTTCATATGCCTCTATGTATTTGACAAAAGTAGGCTTATTGATAAAAAAGTGTTTCACCTCATGCTGGAGTTAAAACAAGTTTTCAAATGTTTGGTAGAGTACTTTTCCTCTTGGAAATGCCTTCATTGACGATGTACTTACTTGATCTTTTGCTACCTCTTTGATTTTCTTATTGTAATCCTCATGTGTCATCAGCTTATCATTTATCACTAAGGGATTGGGTAATCCCTTTTCTCTCAAAATCTGGAACTTAGACATAATCTATCAATGGCTAGCTGCATATTCTGACACTTATCCTCCAAGTTTTGCATCAAGTTCCTCTTGGAGAGGACCTTTTTGACCTCCAAAATTGTCTCTGTCCTATCCTCTATTTCCAATTCCTGCAGCTCATACTTGTTCTTGCTGTTAAGAAATTGGATAATTTTGGAAGCGCCTTCTAGCATTTGCCCTTGTTCCTTAGCCTGCCCAAGGGGTTCTTTCAGTGTTAAGTCCTTTTCCAGGGCTTTCAATCTTTCACTCATCATGGTATCCTTTTGCACTTCTTCTTTGTGCATGATTTTGGCAAGCTTTTAATTAGTTTCCAAGATTTTCACTTTCTCTTTGAGCTTATTCATCTCTGTGGTTTGTATCGACATTTCTTCCATAGCTTCAACCAATTTTCCTGCTTCTTCACCTGATGTACCTATTGATGATGTAGATGTTGTAGAAACCAGTAGTGTTGTTGACATTGGAGCTATGGGAACCAATGAGGCTGCCAATGTGGAAGGAAAAAGCTTGGTAATTGTTGGGATGAAATTTATCGAGGTAGTGCCAAGATCAGTTTATTTTAATTGGATTAAGTTGTCCAATTCCTTTTCTGTCTCCCTCAACTAATCATTGAGTTTAAGGACTAAGTCCATCAACTCTTCATGCCTAGTTAGGCTTTCCAAGGCTTCTTGTGTCTGGGGGTGCTGCAGTTGAGGTATCTTTAACTGTTTCATGAGGGTTGCAATGTCATCATTATTCATTTTGATTAATTGTTTAGTAGCCTTGATGTTTTTGGGATCATGTCCCAATTCAATTACCAAGTCTTCCAAAGACTTGATTCTAGTGTCTTTGGCCTGTGAGGAGGAATTTTCCAACTGATACTGTGCTACAACGTTATTTAGTGAATTCTGGAACTGATGTGTAGCCATGGCATTTCCTGTAAGGGTGGAGTATGTTAGCCTCCTGCTCATAACAGGTATTCATCTTTCATGATCGACATGTTTACAGGCCAAATATGTCATACTTTGCATGCCGCAATGTTCCATATTTGCTACTGAGGCAAGGAGGGCACAAACCTTGTCTGCAAGCATTTGGGGTAGACCAGTGTGATGACCGAGACCCAGAAAAGAGGAAGCACAAGAGTTCATTCTTCAATTGGTGGTACTTTGGAATGTCCAGTGGTTTGGTTGTGTCTATATCTGTGCTCATGTACATTCAAGAAGAATGTTGGACGGGGTTTGGGGTTTTGTATCCCAACCTTGGCAATGGCAATAACACTCCCTGTTTTCATGTGTGGGACAAGATTGTACCGACATAAACCGCCTGGTGATAGTCCGCTCACTGGAATCGCCCAAGTATTTGTAGCCAGTATCTGTAAATGGAATGTATTTTTTCCTTCTCTGGGAGAAAAGAAAATATATGTTATTCAAGAAGAACAACTTTTAAAGGATGATGTGAGAGAGCTTATATATCGAGAGATTTTAGAGTATCATTGATACAAGAGTATCTATGTCGTGCCAACAATGCCACCTTTATGTATCCAAGAGCTCGCTGGAGACAGAGTTCTTCACCGGATATGGTGAAGCAAACCGATACCAGATACAGGAGGTTGTTGGCAAGGGAAGCTATGGTGTAGTAAGTTCTGCGATTGATACTCATACTAGTGAGAAAGTGGCAATTAAGAAGATTAATGATGTATTTGAACATGTATCTGATGCCACACGCATTCTGAGAGAAATCAAGCTACTTAGACTGCTTCGCCATCTAGACATTGTTGAGATTAAGCACATTATGCTTCCTCAATCTCGACGGGAATTCAAAGATATATATGTTGTATTTGAGTTGATGGAGTCTGATCTTCACCAAGTTATTAAAGCAAATCACAATCTCACACCTGAACACTATCAGTTCTTTCTGTATCAGCTTCTTAGAGCTCTAAATTACATTCATACAGCAAACATATTTCATCGTGACTTGAAGCCAAAAAACATTTTGGCAAATGCTGACTGCAAATTGAAAATATGTGACTTTGGGCTTGGTCATGTCTCCTTCAATGATGCTCCATCTACCATTTTCTGGACGGATTATGTGGCAACCAGGTGGTATCGAGCCCCTGAGCTTTGCGATTCTTTCTTTACTAAGTACACTCCTGCCATTGATATCTGGAGCATAGGATGCATATTTGCTGAAATGCTTATAGGAAAGGCATTGTTTCCTGGGAAGAATGGTGTACATCAACTGGATATCATGACTGATTTGCTTGGCACTACGTCAACAGAAACACTTTCTAGGATCCGCAATGAGAAGGCCAGAAGATACTTAAGTAACATGCGAAAAAAATAGCCAACACCCTCCTCACAGAAGTTCCCAAATGTAGATCCACTTGCTCTTCGTCTGCTTGAGCGTATGCTTGCATTTGATCCAAAAGACCGACCTACAACAGAGGAAGCATTAGCAGATCCATATTTCAATGGTTGGCAAACATTTAGCGTGAACCTTCAATGCAGCCTATTTCAAAGCTGGAGTTTGAGTTTGAAAGGAGAAGATTAACAAAGGATGCCATGATCTTGAAAGGAGTAAAAGAGATTGCATGTTCCAAGCCTTTGACAAGTTTGGCAGGGATAGAGAAATACTACTAATCAAATGGTGTTGAGCTGAAATTAGATCCCACGATGAAAATTCCATGCTCGATTGTGCATAGAAACCAATCTTGTGCTTCCCATGCAATTTCTTTCTTTGTTCAGGCTTACGCAAGGGCATTACCAGTAGATCTTCCAGTGTATTTCATCCCAGCTCTCATTGTTCATAGGCAAGGACTTTTGAAAACGCCTTATACCATCTTGGGAAAAGGGTTGTTTGGCACTGCAAGATCAAGCTTGTTTCTCTCTGTATATTATACTTCAGCTTGGATATGGACATGCTTACTATTCCAAATAGTAAGGCCATGTGATATTCCAACCCTTGCTGCTGACGCTTTTCCAGCTGGCCTTGGATTATTAATCGAGAAAAATAGCTGAAGAATGGAAATAGCTCAATATTGCTTTGCTCGTGCGCTAGAAAGCTTTTTCACTACTATTGTAGATACATGCTTGCTACCCCATGCAAAGAAATTGAAAAGAGTTGATGTTGTTGTATTTAGTTTATCAACAACTGTTATCATGCATTGTTACGCACAGGAAAGGGATGTCTGTCGCTCAAAGTACTTAAATGTACTTGGCTGGGTCTTTGGCGTTCCACATGCAACTGAAGGTTCCTTGGGGCAAGTCAATATCAGTACCCTGTGGAAAGCAGAATAAGGATTTGATCAATCATAAGTTCTGGTGTATCACAATAAGCCCATAAAAAGGGAGCTAAGAACGTCATTGATGACACACCGTATACAAGGAAAGCTTTAAAAGAACATCAACGCATTGCTAATTCAACTCCAAAGATCCATCTTAAAGCCACTTAGCAGCAGCAGAACCACCTAAAGAAGCAGTTCAAGTGATTTAAAGCCCAGATATTTTATATGCTACAGTCTTCGATGTCCGCCCATTTTTCATGAATTTTACGTTTAAAGTGATGTTTTGCTTTATACGAGGAAAAGGGCCATTCTTCATATTTTCAATTCGGTGGTTGAGCGCGCTCCTTCTCCTAAGGATCATGATCATTTCTTAGCCATTCTCGGATCGCTCCACGCCCAAATTGCCCCAAATAGCATGTTTTTGCCTCGGCAAGCCATCAAATGCCCGATCTCCGCCATTTTGCATTGATTCATCACTTTTTGCCAGTGTTTTGATTGACCAAGCGCCAATAGCTTTCCAAAGGCAGCGGAATGCCCAACAATGTTTCTTTTATGCCAAATGTGGTAGGCAGGGGCGATTTTGCAGCGGAAAAGTGTATCGATGGGAGAAAAGCGGCCCGAGTTTAAAGAGTATCAGAGCGCCGAAAAGAGTATCAGATAAAAAAATATATATATCAATACAGCAGTTATGATGCAAGAGCCTGAAAAGGTCAAACATTATCACCAGAACATAATCAAAGCCATTAAAGGCGATTCATATCAGATTTTGAAAGAATCAGTGCCACTTAAGGGCAGGGGAACCGCCTAAACGATGCAGACCAAGGGATTCCATGCGCAGTTATTAACAAAGTTATGGCCATGAGGCCAGCGCACAGCTCCAGGACCACCGTTTGACCGTTTTGAGGTTGCTCTCTCATGCGCAGCCCTCAATTGCATAACTTCAGTTGCCAACTACCTCAGAACACCTGCTTTAGCTATTTTATGCATTCATTTCCAGCACAACTTAGCATTAAAAACTTTATTGCTACAGATCTCTTTGGGATCTGTTTTGTTAGATATTTTTCAGTAATTCTTCGCTTGAGAGCTGTTCAAGGGCCAGCATGTAAATATTTTTGATTTAAACAACCCTCTAGACTATTTTATCGGTGGTAGTTGGTTGGTTGATAATGTCATTTGAGATTTGCGTTGTATCCTTTGAGAGATTTAATGAACAGAGATTGCTGGAATACCTTGTGTTTGGACTGTTTAATGTGGATTTGATGGCTGAAGAATATATTACAAGATTCTTGTGCTTCTTCATGGAACAATAAGTTTTTCTCACCTGTTTTCAGTTCCTATGTTTGCTATTTCATATCTGTGTCATGATCTAAAATTGCAGGAAGAAAGAATAGCTCAGATGTCACATAGCCGTGCTCTGTCCTCAATTCATGTTATTTCTCTATGTTTTCTTCTGAAATAGTTATGAATATGAATACTTATTCGCTCATATCTACACTAGTTCCTCCATATATGAATATTGTTTAGGAATTTCTTAATTGCTCCTATATAATGTTCACTCACCTTCCCTCTTTTAGCATAATGAAAGCTACTTAGGTGTCTTTCATTCCCTGACATCCATTTCATCCTCATTCCGGCCTGATATTATTCCTTGTTTAACTATTATGCTCTGTAGTTCCTTCTTTGCCAAAGAAAACACACCAGCAGCCCTTAATCCTTGACTCCATGCCCAATTCTCTAAACTTCTTACGCTTCGCATGCCAACTCTGCCTGAATAAATCAACCATCCCACCAAACTCAAACAAAACCCATGTGCATCATATCTAGCCTAAGATCACCCTAAACAAAGCTAAATTACGAAGAGAGAGCCCTCTCTGATTGCAGGTAGGCTAGGACCCGCAGTTCAAAGATGGGTCTGGTGTTACCTCGGTCGTATTCCTTAAGGAGTCAAGGGACAACCTGAGTGATAACATAATGGCGACTCCGCTGGGGACTGAATCATTTTGTTCATCATTGTAAACCCCGTTTTCTAGAGAAAGTGCTCCTTTTCTTTAGAACTTTTTCATGTTTAGTTCTGATCTTTGATGGTGGACAGAGATCAGGCACTTCAAAGTTAAGGCTTCAACCTGGTGACTCCACTTCATTTTCAATCAAGACTCCACTAAGGAATGAACAAATTCTACAACCAAATAGTCCATATTCCAAAGCATTAACAGTAAGATGGGATGACCAGGTTCGTGGAAGATCTTTCATTTGATAAATCTTTAGATGAATTCATGGAGAGTTTATCACAACTTCAGCTTGATCAAGAATTTTTCAGATTGGTGTTGTTAAAAACAGCAGGACATCCGCATAACCTTTTTCTTGATTTAGTTTTTGAAAGATATGAAAATGAAATTGAACTCTTGCAATCTCAAATTCAGTCATGTAATTTTCGCGATCCTAAAGATTTTTTCCAAAATCTTCCTTCCCCAAGTCATGAGGAAATGGTACTACCTTCTCACTTACAGATTGAGGATAATTATGCTTTCAAGGCAAAGACTGAAGAATTAGTTGCAGGGCTTATTACCGAGGATGCAGTTGTTCCATCCAACCAAGAAGGCCCAAAAGAAACTATCACACATGATGTTTTTATTGATCCTATAGCAGACTACATGGAACTTATTCTTAACTCAAGTTCTTTAGCATGCTTTCTCTGTGAGGACCAAATACATCAACAGCGGCCTTTCTATGCCACAATTTTGATTATGGGGGCACATGACCGAATAGTGCTTCCAATTTCATTAACAATCAGTCAGCCAATTCATCTCTTTCTACAGTTGCTTAAGTGGCTGCAATGGTTATCTGATTTCACCTAACAAAAAAGTAAGTGTTGATTAGAATAGGTAGGTAGGATTAATAAGGCAGCCGACAAAGGGAATTTTGCAGAGTAGAACAACAATTAAATATTAAGGCATTCTGACCTGCTGTTCTTGACTTTTCTCAAGGAAAAGCCATCCCCAAGTAGAGCCACTGTTAGCCTCCTGCTCATAGTAGGTATTCATCTTTCATGGTCGACATGTTTACAAGCCAAATATGTCATACTTTGCATGCCGCAATGTTCCATATTTTCTACTGAGGTAAGGAGGGGACAAACCTTGTCTGCAAGCATTTGGGGCAGACCAGTGTGATGACCGAGACCCAGACGAGAGAAAGCACAAGAGTTCATTCTTCAATTGGTGGTACTTTGGAATGTCCAGTGGTTTGGTTGTGTCTATATCTGTGCTCATGTACATTCAAGAAGAATGTTGGATGGGGTTTGGGGTTTTTTATCCCAACCTTGGCAATGGCAATAGCACTCTCTGTTTTCATGTGTGGGACAAGATTGTACCAACATAAACTGCATGGTGATAGTCTGTTCACTGGAATTGCCCAAGTCTTTGTAGCCAGTATCCGTAAATGGAATGTCTCTGTTCCTTCTCTGGGAGAAAAGAAGATATATATTATTCAAGAAGAACAATTTTTAAAGGATGATGTGAGAGAGATTATATATCGAGAGATTTTAGAGTATCATCCTCAGATGCTACGGGAGTATCTATGTGGTGCCAACAATGCCACCTTTATGTATCAAAGAGCTCTTTGGAGATGGAGTTCTTCACTAGATATGGTGAAGCAAACAGATACCAGATACAGGAGGTTGTTGGCAAGGGAAGCTATGGTGTAGTAAGTTCTACGATTGATACTCATACTGGTGAGAAAGTGGTAATTATGAAGATTAATGATGTATTTGAACATGTATCTGATGCCACACGCATTCTGAGAGAAATCAAGCTACTTAGACTGCTTCGCCATCCAGACATTGTTGAGATTAAGCACATTATGCTTCATCCATCTCGATGGGAATTCAAAGATATATATGTTATATTTGAGTTGATGGAGTCTGATCTTCACCAAGTTATTAAAGAAAATGACGATCTCACACCTAAACACCATCAGTTCTTTTTGTATTAGCTTCTTAGAGCTCTAAATTACATTCATACAACAAACGTATTTCATCGTGACTTGAAGCCAAAAAACATTTTGGCAAATGCTGACTGCAAATTGAAAATATGTGACTTTGGGCTTGGTCGTGTCTCCTTCAATGATGCTCCATATGCCATTTTTTGGACGGATTATGTGGCAACCAGGTGGTATCGAGCCCCTGAGCTTTGTGGTTCTTTCTTTACTAAGTACACTCCTGCCATTGATATCTAGAGCATAGGATGCATATTTGCTGAAATGCTTAAAGGAAAGGCATTGTTTCCTGGGAAGAATGTTGTACATCAATTGGATATCATGACTGATTTGCTTGGCACTTCGTCAACAGAAACACTTTCTAGGATCTGCAATGAGAAGGCCAGAAGATACTTAAGTAACATGCAGAAAAAACAGCCAACACCCTTCTCACAGAAGTTCCCGAATGTAGATCCACTTGCTCTTCGTCTGCTTGAGCGTATGCTTGCATTTGATCCAAAAGATCGACCTATAGCAGAGGAAGCATTAGCAGATCCATATTTCAATGGTTTGGAAAAAATTGAGCGTGAACCTTCAACGCAGCCTATTTCAAAGCTGGAGTTTGAGTTTGAAAGGAGAAGATTAACAAAGGATGCCATGATCTTGAAAGGAGTAAAACAGATTGCGTGTTCCAAGCCTTTGACAAGTTTGGCAGGGATAGAGAAATACTACTAATCAAATGGTGTTGAGCTGAAATTAGATCCCACGATGAAAATTCCATGCTCGATTGTGCATAGAAACCAATCTTGTGCTGCCCATGCAATTTCTTTCTTTGTTCAGGCTTACACAAGGGCATTACCAGTATATCTTCTAGTGTATTTCATCCCATCTCTCCTTGTTCATAGGCAAAGACTTTTGAAAACACCTTATACCATCTTGGGCAAAGGGTTGTTTGGCACTGCAAGGTCAAGCTTGTTTCTCTCTGTATATTATACTTCAGCTTGGATATGGACATGCTTACTATTCCAAATAGTAAGGCCGTGTGATATTCCAACCCTTGCTGTTGGCGCTTTTCCAGCTGGCCTTGCATTATTTATCGAGAAAAAGAGTCGAAGAATGGAAATAGCTCAATATTGCTTTTCTTGTGCCCTCGAAAGCTTTTTCACTGCTATTGTAGATACAGGCTTGCTACCCCATGCAAAGAAATTGAAAAGAGTGGATGTTGTTGTATTTAGTTTATCAACAACTGTTACCATGCATTGTTATGCATAGGAAAGGGATGTCTGTCGCTCAAAGTACTTAAATGTACTTGACTAGGTCTTTGGCATTCCACATGCAACTGAACGTTCCTTGGGGCAAGTCAATATCAATACCCCACGGAAAGCAGAATAAGGATTTGATCAATCGTAATTTCTGGTGTATCACAATAATCCCATAAAAAGAGAGCCAAGAACGTCACCGATGACATGCCGTATACAAGGAAAGCTTTAAAATAACATCAATGCATTGCTAATTCAACTCCAAAGATTTGTCTTAAAGCCACTTAGCAACAACAGAAGCAGTTCAAGTGATTTAAAGCCCAGATATTTTATATGCTACAGTCTTCGTTGTCCGCCCATTTTTCATGAATTTTACGTTTAAAGTGATGTTTCGCTTTATAAGAGGAAAAGGGCCATTCTTCATATTTTCAATTCGGCAGCTGAGCGCACTCCTTCTCCTAAGGATCATGATCATTTCTCAGCCATTCTGGGATCGCTCCAGGCCCAAATTGCCCCAAATAGCATATTTTTGCCTCGGCAAGCCATCAAATGCCTGATCTCCGCCATTTTGCATTGATTCATCACTTTTTGCCAGTGTTTTGATCGACCAAGCACCGATAGCTTTCCAAAGGCAGCGGAATGCCCAACAATGTTTGTTTTATGCCAAATGTGGCAGGCAAGGGCGATTTTGCAGAGGCAAAGTGTATCAGTGGGAGAAAAGTGGCCCGATTCAGTTTAAGGAGTATCAGAGCGCTGAAAAGAGTATCAGATAAAAAAAAATATCAGTACAGCAGTTATGACGCAAGAGCCCCAAAAGGTCAAATAGTATCACCAGAACGTAATCAAAGCCATGAAACGTGATTCATATCAGATTTTGAGAGAATCAATGCCACTTAAGGGCAGCGGAACCGCCTAAATGATGCAGACCAAAGGATTCCATGCACAGTTATTAACAGAGTTATGGCCATGAGGCCAGCGCACAGCTCCAGGACCACCGTTTGACCATTTTGAGCCTGCTCTCTCATGCACAGCCCTCAGTTGCATAAATTCAGTTGCCAGCTGCCCCATAACACCTGCTTTAGATATTTTATGCATTCATTTCCAGCACAACTTAGCATTAAAAACTTTATTGCTATAGATCTCTTTGGGATTTGTTTTGTTAGATATTTTTCAGTAATTTTTCACTTGAGAGCTATTCAAGGGCCAACATGTAAATATTTTTGATTTAAACAACCCTCTAGACTATTTTATGGGTGGTAGTTGGTTGGTTGATAATCTCATTTGAGATTTGCGCTGTATGCTTTGAGAGATTTAATGAACAGAGATTGCTGGAATACCTTGTGTTTGGACTGTTTAATGTGGATTTGATGGCTTAAGAATAGATTACAGGATTCTTGTGCTTATTCATGGAACAATAAGTTTTTCTGACCTGTTTTCAATTGCTATGTTTGCTATTTCATATCTGTGTCATGATCTAAAATTGTAGGAAGTAAGAATAGCTCAGATGTCACATAGTCGTGCTCTGTCCTCAATTCCTGTTATTTCTCTATGTTTTCTTCTGAAATAGTTATGAATATGAATACTTATTCGCTCATATCTACACTAGTTCCTCCATATATGAATATTGTTTAGGAATTTCTTAATTGCTCCTATATAATGTTCACTCACCTTCCCTCTGTTAGCATAATGAAAGCTACTTAGCTATATTTCATTCCCTGACATCCATTTCATCCTCATTCCGACCTGATATTATTCCTTGTTTAACTATTATGCTCTGTAGTTCTTCTTTGCCAAAGAAAACATACCAGCAGCCCTTAATCCTTGACTCCATGCCCAATGCTCTAAACTTCTTACGCTTCACATGCCAACTCTGCCTGAATAAGTCAACCATCCCACCAAACTCAAACAAAGCCCATGTGCATCATATCTAGCCTATGATCACCCTAAACAAAGGTAAATTACGAAGAGAGATCCCTCTCTGATTGCAGGTAGGCTAGGACCCGCAGTTCAAAGATTGGTCTGGTGTTACCTCGGCCGTATCCTTAAGGAGCCAAGGGACAACCTGAGCGATAACAGAGTAAACCATTTCTCCAACCTACTTGTGAAATTCAATCTGTTCAATGGGATGAATATCCCTTGTTAATACTTGAAATTCTATCTTCTTAAAATCTATTGATGTTCTCGGTTGTTGTACAATTAGCTTCATGAAGGATATTTGCATCTTTCCTTCCTTGATGTCAAAATATTACATCAACCTACTTTGATTAGGCAGTGTAAGCTTGAAATACTATGCATAGGATTTCGGCTTCAGTTTCTCATTTTAATCTCCTTGAACATGTCCTTAATGTCCCTATCTCTATTAGCAAGCTTATTAAATGAGGAGACTTCTACACTGAGTTGCCTTTCTAAACTTTGAGTTTTTGATGTAGATGGCTCCTGTGTTTCTCCAGATGGAGTTGTGCCTTTGCTTATGTCTAACTCAGTATCCATTATTTCTACTAAGCCTTTTGTGTCTTCTTGTTCTGAAATAGGATTAAGCCTAGGCCTTTTTCTCTAGCTAGCTTCATACTGTACATTGGAAGTGTCCATACCTAAGCTGGAGCTTTCCTCTCTGTTCCTTTTGGGATTATTTTCCTTGTTCCGAGGAGTGTGAAATATAGGAGGGGTACTCATGGTTCCTTCTTTCTCTGGTACCTGCAGGAATGAGCTTCCATCAAGCCGTTTCTCTAAATCAAACAAGGTATTTTCAACATCTACCTTTGTACTATCCCTATCTATGAGACTATTTTCCAACCATTTATATTGGTTGGCATATCTCTCTATTTTTGTTATAGGGAGATGAATGTAAGTTCCTAATTTGACCTTTTCTCTTAGTTTGGTTATAAACCCTTGAGGGTCATACGTCCACATGAAACTATTCTTAAACTTCATTTGTTGTAGAATTTGATCTGCTTCCTCTCCCGCCTCTCTAGTATTACAAATAAAAGGGCCTAATTGGTTTTTGATCTTGAACAGAGGCCTTTTCTTGGCTGAGACAAATTTGATATAATCAGAGTTCATTATCTTCCTGTAATATTCCAGAGCAAATAACCTCATGGAGAGGTACTTGGATAGTTTTTATGTGGCAGGCTAGCAACTATAGATTCTTATTTCAGTGTGATTTTGGTAAAGGTAACAATCTCCCACCTTACTTTGTTCGGAAAACTGGAGCACTCTTTTGATTTCTTGGCTTATTCTGGGTGGAGGGCTTCCTGTCAACATGGTCATGAATAGATGGACAAAAGAGAAATGAAGTATGTGTAGGTGTATTATGATGAATACCCATGGAATAATGGTGTCCAAAATATAATAGACCTGGGTTGGGCTTTGGTATCTAGCTTTTAGATGGTGAAGGGAAATCTGTCTTACTGATAATAAAAAAAAACTTGGTAAAGTACAAATGAGTACTTGAGTACTCTCTCATTGTGAATTGTTGTAAATTGTTCATGCATCCTTTTAGCTATGAACTGAGCATAATTGTAAAAAGTAGCAGGAGGCTTTCCTGGGGTGAAAATGGAAATGAAGGCCAGGATGAGCTCATCAATGTATTCATCTGTGGTATAGACCAAAACACATGATATCATGGTTACAATTTTTTTGCCTCTTTTAGAGAAAATGGCAGAAACATATGGAGGGACATCTGTAGGAATGTGTTGTTCCTCTACAATGAAAGTTTGGAATATTTGGGCCAGTCTAGATGGACTCAATTTGGTGTATTGGTCTAACAAATCCCCAATGGAGAGTGGGGTCAAGTTTGGACTTGGTTGGACTTGCAACATTTCATTGATTGAATCAGCTGTAATAGTAAACAAGACTTTTTGGTTTGGGGACATTATAGTTCTCTGGCTGGGAATGTAACAACCATGGCATAGATGGACAATCTTAGGAAAGACATGTACTTATGGAAACTAGTATTTGGGAAAATTGGACTCCCAAAGGCCAATTTCATCAGTATGGTTTAGATATTTGTCATTACTCGAACAATGAATTTTAAGCAGGAGTGTATAGGCAACCATGTCTTTGATTTGAAAATCCTTGTCCGCTAGCGGAAGTTGGTCAAGGTCCAAATGGGGGGTTGACATTGGTATGACATCCATGGCGACGGGGGAAGCCATAATTCAGTTCTTGTGGATTTGAATTTGACGTATACAAATTTATATTAGAGGTTTGAAGGTAATTTGGAAGCTTTCATAAGGGTTTGGGTATTTTAGTCAGGCACATACTTTAATTTTAAAGTAATTTCAATTAATTTTACTCAATTAAAACACCTTAAAGAATAAACATTTTCAAATTGAAAGGGTGTCTGGTAATTTCCCTTCAAATACCTAGAATTTGGGTGAAATAACTTTGATTTCGTGTTCTCGACAATTGCAGAAGGTTGAAAGGGCTCTGGTACAGACTAAGAGCTTGATTGGGGTCTCTGCAACTTCTTCAAGAGTGAAATTGAGGTCAACTGGTAATTTCAAGGTTTGAAGGTGTCGCAATGGCTTACAGAGATTTACAAAGAAATTGATCAAAAAAATAAAAATAGGGCTTCTTGGCCTTTTTATTGAACAACAATTATTTTTGGTGGGTGAATTACGAATGAATAGTGGGCAGTTTTTGGGTTGGGCGAGGAGGTGGTTTCCCGAGCCATTGCATTGCTTTATCGAGGAGGTGGTATTTTGGCGAGGTCACCCGATCTACCTTAACATTTGACACATAGCACATGGGGGCCCGGGAAACCACTTTATCGGTGGGTAAAGGTCAAATATCAGGTGAACCCGATATGGCTATGAATTGTCAGATTTGGGTGCTAATGATTGGATGGCAGTCGGGTGACAACTTCACATGGATGAAATGGGCAAAGGTTTTTTTTTGGGGGGGGCGGGGGGGGGGGGGGTGGGGGAGGGGCTTTAATTAATGGTGGTTTATGATTATTTTGGAGTTTCAACATGGGATTAAATGATTCGATTGGTTAATGGAGGTATTATCTTAACTTTACGAAGAATTGGTGAGTTAAAAGGGTTTTGTCAGGGGGATAGGGTAAAAATATACTTTATAGTTAAACTAAGGGTAAGGGTAATATATACAGGGATTTATGTATTATACGAGGAAAAAGGGTATATCGGGTGCTATATTATTAAGTTAGAAATTAATATGAACTGAAATGAGTGGAATGAAAGGAATACTAATTATAATGTAATATTTGTGCTTTTCCTTTATATACACTTATACTTAGGATACAATATTTTTGTGGGTATTTCGAGTGAAATGGAATTTAACATGGGGTTTTTTACTTTTCATAGGAAAATGGAGTTTAACCTTAGGAAAATGGGTTTTAATAGGGTAATGAAGGGAAATGACTTTTATGAAGGGAATTCTAACACTTGATGTCCATAAGTCATTAAGCCAAGGGTTCGGTCCCACCAAAAGTCAGAGAAATGCTCTGAGCCTTTATGACTTGAAGGATTTTAGTACTAGAACATACTCATGGATAGGGAAATTAGTAATTATAGGGATGAAATGAATGAGGGGGAGTCAATTAAATCAACTGTAAACCTCTGTTTTTTCTTTCTTAATTGCTCATGCACATTGAAACATATGATTAAGCATTATAAATGTGCTTTTGTCCAATCAATTTTATATTTCAACAACCTTTCTTCTACTTACCCATTACTTACCCTAACATTTTTTCTTCATTTTGGTGGGTGCACTTAAGCTAGCAAACCATTTTCTTTCATTTTCTTTTATAAAACAAACTATCTACTTCTAACCTTATATGTTCCAAGGGCTCAGATTAAACTGATGAGCTCCTTTTATTTTCTCTACCTATCTAATGATGTGCTAAGATTAAGCTGTTTGGTCAGATTTTATTCTCTAACTACAAACATAAAATTCAAAGCATGAAATTGTCAAGATTAAGCAATTTGACTACCATGGTGTTATCACCAAAATAAGACCCTGATAGGCTGCTCATCGAGTCAATCTCAGTGTAACTATTTCAAACCAATATTTTGGCTGAGGCTTAGCTTCCTCAGCATGAGAGGGCTCTCTCAAGGGTTAATGATATTGATTAAAGATATAAATAGATGACCAAATCTATGGTTTGTGATTTTATATGTTTATGGGTTGAAAGATGGAGACTTGCTACCATTGGCTATGGAGTCAGTGACAGAGATAAAGATAACAAATAACTCTTCTTATAAAACTGAGGCTTGTATATACTTCATTGAAAGAGTAACACATTCAGGAAAGTATCAATAGCTTGAAGTTCATAGAATTCAGAGCATGTGGGCATGAATTTTGTGTAATGATACATCAAGGTATTCAAAAGGAAAGTATTAAAAGTGATTCATCAAAGTTTAATAATTAAAGGAAGTCAGGGCATGAATAACCATGAATTCTGAGTAATGAGTATTAAAACTTTGAAGAAAAACATCCAAAGATAGGACCAAGAATGCAATTCACCATAGTTTAACACTTAAAGGAAGTCAGAGCATGTTCCTCCATGAATTTTGAGTAATAAGTTTTAATACTATGGAAGTAAAATATATCAAAGTGTTATAGACATATTTGGGCACTTCAACCCTAATCTTATATGTCAATAAACTAGGGCTATTAAATCCCTAAAGGTGTTGTTTCATACCCTAACATATCATGGTGATCTGATTACATCATTCTGCAAAAGTTCCACCTGAGAAACCATCCAGCATTGGCCTAAACTGGACCATACTGACTGCTCCATTTTTAGGGTGCGATGCATACTGACTTCTACACTAGCCAGGTGTGATGCATACTGATTAGGCCTTCTATAGGGTGCGATGGGCGAGGATGGACAAATTTCTGAGATAGTTTACTAAGTGGACGCTCATGGAATCTTCTAGAAACTTCTCTTATGACACTTGTCTCTCTGAATTCACCTAGGGATGAGTAAGAGATCTAAGAAATCTCCAAGTGGAACCAACTGTAACAAGTGGAATCAATTGTAACAAGTGGAATGACACTAATCAAAACCCCAAAGATGAATCACACCCTTTCACATATCTATAAATGGATCCCTAATCTAAGAGATCTAGAGGTTGGAATATTGTGAATTGCTGTTATGAAACCAGCTCAAGAAAAGATAGAAAAGATAAATCAGCGCCTTATAATTCAGCCTCTTCGAGGGGGCAACCTCCTTTACATTACATAAATGAACAATTCTTGGATGATTCAAATGACAAACTCCTTTCTATATATAGGAGTCTAAGGAGTCACAATATAACCCAGCCGACCTAACAATAATAATATAAAGCCACAAAAATAACAATAGAGGGATTCTATGGGGCACAGTAATAACAATATGGGGGGAATAGGGGCACAACAATATTAATAAGGGGTATAACTACCATAGTAATGGGGGAATCACTAGTATTATAGGGACCCAACATGCCCCTCTCCTTCAAAAATTGTTGTCCTCAACGCTTGAGTAATTCTGGATACTTCTGCATAAAATTCTCATCCTCCCATGTGGAATCTTCAGCGGATAAGTTCTTCCACTTGATAAGATACTCTGAAATTGAACGATTTCGTAGTTGTTGAGTTCTTGTTTCTGTAACTGCTTCCGGTTCCAATATAATTTTTCCTTCCTCGTCAAGTTCTGGCAACATTGTTTGAACTGGGAGCTTGTCGCCTATAACCTTCTTTAAACATGAAACATGGAAAAACTGGGTGCAATCGAGAAGCTGCAGGAAGCTCTAATTCGTATGGCATAGTACCAATCTTTTGCAACACCTTGTACGGACCATAATACTTTGGTGATAATTTATTATCCTTCTTAGCTTGCTTGAGGGACATTTGCTTATATGGTTGTAGCCGTAGAAATACCCAATCCCTACATCAAAACTTCTTTTGCTGCAATGTTGATCTGCCTGTTGTTTCATTCTATTCTGTGCCAACACGAGGTTATCCTTTAAGAGTTGGAGGACTTGTTGTTGATGTTCGATGTGCTGTTCCACTGCCTGAACCTTAGAATTTTCTCTTAAATATGATGTGATGGATGGTGGTTGATACCCATAAAGTGCCATAAATGGGGTCATTTTTGTTGCTGTATGGAAGGAAGTCTTATACCACCATTTAGCCAGAGGCAACCATTTGACCATTGTGTCTGTTTATCAGATACAAAGCAACGAAGATATCCTTCCAAACATGTGTTTACTCAGTTTTCCCATGAGATTGAGGATGATAAGAGGAGCTATGAGCTTACTGAGTACCGAGACAAGAAAATAATTATGTCCAAAAATTTCTAGTGAAAATGGGATCTTTGTCACTTACAATAATCTTTGGGTTTTCCTTGTAGCTTTTGAATTATTTCCATAAATGAAGTAGAAACTATATTGGCTTTAAATGGATATGATAATGCACAAAAGTGTGCATACTTGGTAAGTCTATCAACTACCACCATGATAACACTCTTTCCTTCGGACTTGGGTAAACTTCTGATAAAATCAATTGAAACCTCCTCCCAATGTTGGCTTGGAATGGATAAAGGTTGTAATAAAACTAGGGTATTAATTGTTTCAAATTTATTGTGTTGGTAAACCAAACATTCTACCACAAACTTTTGAATATCCGATTTAATTCCATCCCAAAAAAATTCCTTCTTAACCCTGTGGTAAGTTTTTGAAAATCCTGAGTGTCATCCTAAGGGATAAGTATGCAATTCCATAAGAATATTTTGTTTGAGATGGGAATTCTTACATAGGTATAAGCGATCCTGGTACCGTAACGAGTCATTTTTCCAGCTAAATGTATCAGATGTACGAGGATCTTGTAGAAAATCCACAACAGTTTTGGGTAGTAGAAATTCCAATGCAAGAGATTGTGACTTTGTATGATAATGGAGTCAAAGGGAAACTGATTCCTTGCACTCCTTTAGACGAGCAAGAAATAAAGAGACAAATTAAATAATTTTTAGAAATGGAGCTCATCGAGCCAAGTGAGTCTCATTATTCTTGTTCAGCGTTTCTGGTAAGAAATCATTCTGAGATAGTCAGGGGTAAACCTAGAATGGTGATAAATTACAAACCTCTAAATGCAATCACTCAGAGTTTTAATTATCCACTGCCAAGGCTAGAAACCATAATGTAGAAAATACGGCACAACAAAGTATTCAGCAAATTTGATATGAAGTATGGATACTATTAGATTCAAATACAGAAAGAAGACTGGCATAAAACTGCTTTTATTTGTCTTGCTGGATTTTACCAATGGAAAGTTGTTCCATTTGGTTTGAAAAATTCCCCTACATTCTTCCAACGAAGAATGGACTTCATTTTTGCCAAGTATGATTTTGTTGTTACATATATTGATGAAATTCTTATTCATAGTCCAGATGTAAAAACCCATTTAGAGCATTTAGAGATTTTTCTAAAAGAAGTTCAATAGCATGGAATAGTTTTATCAGAAAGAAAAATGACTTTATTTCAAGACAATATAGATTTTCCAGGAATTCATGTAGTCAATGGTGCAATTCAGATGCAACCACATGTGTTAATTAAATTAACCCAATTTCCAGATAAATTGAAAGATATAAAAACAATTCAAAGTTTATTAGGAGTCCTGAATTACATTCACAAGTACATCCCAAGATTGACAGAGAAAATAGCTCCAATCAGAAAACATCTCAAAGAGGGATGGTCACCAGAAGCAATTGCAGCAGTCAAACAGTTGAAACCAGAATTTCAGCAATTGCAAAAACTCCAACCACCAGGTGATGGTTTTATTATACTCCAAACTGATGCTTCTTTAAATTTTTGGGCAGTCGTTCTTTTTGAACGAAGGGAGAAAGGTGAAGAAATACTTTGTGCCTATGCATCAGGTGAATTCACACCTGGCCAGAAGAATTATTTTATAGCAAAAAAAGAAACACTGGCTATATTCAATGGGATACAAAGGTTTGAGTTATACTTTACACCTGTGAAATTCTTAATACGAACAGACTCCAAGAATTTCAAATATTTTTTATCTACCAAGATATCATAACAAATTACAAAAGGAAGAATTCTTGCATGGCAGATTTGGTTCCAACAGTTTGATTTTGAAGTCGAATGGATCCCAGATAATTCAAATTATTTGATAGATTCATTAACCAGGGATATGAATAAAGAATTCATGACTTGTCCAGGTTCGTGTTTTACCATTCCAGGAAAAGGACCACAGGACGATAGTTTTTATACATTTGTTGACAGATTCAGATTGCTTGAAGGACATGCAAGCCATCTTGCAAAAGAAATCAAGAAAGTTGTTGGAATGAGACTGAGAGGAAACACTTGGATCATAAAATGCCAAGCTTGGCAATCCAAGAACGTAGGTATGTCTTTAGGCCTAGATGCTGAACTGGTAAAGGTATATCCTTTGCCTAACATGAAATTAAAGTTATTTTTCAGAAGTCTCTCAGATCTATGGTCTACTGAATATACTGAAAAAATAATATGGATCCTAAAGGTTTTTAATTTTTATCAACTTATTGGAGGGATTGATTTTGCTCTCAGCATTTTCATCGGAGCAAAAATTAAGATCTTGAAACTATTCCTTTTAAGCCTGAAGTAGAGAAATACATTCTATCTCTATAAATCCTAGACATTTTTGAGGAATTAGAAGCATCATTTCTGCAAAGGTTTGATGAGAACTATGCACCAAATGACACTTTTCCTCAGTATGAAAATTTTGAAGGATTTGCTGACTGGGAGATAAAAGATGGTTTCTGCAGAAAAAAGCCAACCACTAGGATATCTCAGTGCATTCAAAGGACATTCCAATATATCAGAACTTTCTCATCTCCTTTGGATTATCATAGTCTCAGACTAAGGGAAAGTATTACTCCTAATCCTTTTGCACAGGTTTTTAGTCATGAGCATATCGAAAAAATTGGGACAAGCAATAACGAAGAAATAATTAAGCAGCATGCTGGATGGTTCAATGAATTCGGAAATCTGAGGTTAACAGAAAAAATACAGATTCTACAAAAAATGGATGATTTACAAGGAGATCCCAAGGAATTAAGATTTATAATTAATGAAAAGGCTTTGGTAACTATCAACATTATTTCGACTAATTGGAATAAGAATGTAATCCATTTTATTAGTCTGATGATTTCAAATAGAATTTGTACATCGATGATTTTTGAATTAGGTTGGAAAAACAAAGATTTTATGAGTGATAATTGCAAAGAATGGGTTCAACATGCAACTGAAAGTTCCACTAATATGTTTCAATTTTTTAAATGGGAACTTTTAAATGGCATCGAATTGGCAGTACAAAGGTCACCCATGATCAGAAATGTCTTTAATGATTCTTTCTTAGATATCGAGATCAGTCCTTTATCTTTCCTTACCAAGTGGGGAAAACAATTGGCTAGGTACACACCTTAGCAACTACGTCTCCACCAAATAAAGACAAATAGAGAAAAGGGAGAATCATCAAGAGCATCATCAAGAAGGACAATAATTTTATATGAAGATGCCAAAGGCAAAGGAAAAGGAAAAGAATCTACTTTACGGAACGAGTTTCCGGATGCTCAGGACCCAGCAGATATCGATTAGGACGAAGAGTACTCTAAGATAATGGAACATCACTACCAAAAGATGCTCGACGAGTCCAGGCCAACACATGATTCTTCAGAAGGATTTGATTTTGGTAATGACTATGATTCAGATAGAAGTCCGGAAGGACCATGGTAGAATCTATTGTACCAAAAAAATTGAGTAGACACCATCGGCGAAAATATGTCGAAAGGACCCTCAATTATTTCTGTTTTTTCATTGTAGTTTATAAGAGTAGAATCAGGGAGTCTATAAAAAGAGATATCTGCAGATGTTCAAGACATCGTTTGACAGATAACTCTGAGATCTCATGTTGTAATAAGCCTTATGTATTTTGCTTGTTTTTATTAATATCGAAGCCTACTAGGTCACCTGTCTGAGGACAATTTCTGTCATCCAAAAGAACTTGGAACTGTAAGTCGAAGGCATTTGAAGTCCTGTGGATAGAAGTCATAGTCGCGCAGGCATGTTCGGTTGAGGAGAATTAACCCGCCTCAGATCTGCTATTTATAGTCTTTGAATTTGATCAAAAGTAAGTTCTAATACCAAGGCTTTCTATTGTTGAATTTGCGTTTTTCTTGCTTGGCTTTGCTTAGTCTCATCCCATAATTTGTGCTCAGTTTAGTAAAGCTTGCTACAGTTCCGCGCACTCTGTGCGCTACCCTGTCGTCTCTCTTATTTATCGATCACCCCAAAAAAATTGAACTAATATATTGTTGGTTCCATGTATTAAGAATGATTTAAAGGTTAAAAATGCAGCATAGTCATGATTTTGTATTATGTTTAGGTTAATTAAGGGTGCCCTTATAACTTGACTTTCTTGAACAAATGATTATTACAATTTTAGAAATGTATATGTTTATCAAAATCATAAACTAGACCAAGACATATCACACAACTCAACAATAAATCATCTCACACAATAATCAATGCACAAATCCCAAGATGTTTATACTATTCATATTCAAATTAGGTCTTTAGCTTATATGAAGGGGTCATATCATTTACAGAATAGGTCTCAAAATTCCCTAATTTATACTGCCATATTGTGGCATCCACTTAGTATCATGGTGATCAACACAATAGATCAACTTGAGGTATCTTGAATTGAGGTAGTGTTTGCTCCATTGTAAAGATATCAATATGTAGGATGAAACATTTCTTGCAAACATTTTAACCCCAAAAATACTCATTTAAGTCCTTTAATGGGTTTTACAAGCTTTTAGACCCAAAATCACTAAAGTAACACATGCCCTTAAAATGGGCCCTATAAGCCAATAGCTCCATTTTTATACCTAGAAAGTACAAAATAGATGACAAACTATATAGTGATCCATTTCAAATAAATGAAAGTGATAGTAACACATAATAACGCTGAAATGAAAAACCATATCTCGGCTTATTATATGGTACGTGACTCAAGAAATAAATATTAGGATAACATAAATAAAGTGAACAACAAGAGACAACAAAACCAAAGGAAGCAATCCAATATATTGATGTTCGCTCAATTACATAATTCTATTCCATTACATTGAAATATAAAGGAGGAAAGGATCAAAGTGATGCAAAGATAAAAGTTCTCACTATGATAGTAATTGTGTCAAGTTAATCCTTCCAATACATGTCACCACAAAACTTTATGGGTATTGTACATAGTATGGAACCTATTACAACCTAAAACATTGCAAATTTTACAATAGATTTTTTCACCTTTCATATTCTACAATAAATAATTTTGTATGTTTACAGAACAAGAGGGTGCTAGACCACTATTAAGACAATAACCCCAAAGTCAACAATGGAACTAACAAACACTTATATAAGGAAAGGATTCATTCAATGTTATGGGGCTTACTGTGTATGTGCCAACTTTGAACATTGAGGCTATTTGGGACACTAACAACCTCAACTACAACATCCTATTGATGTTTCCAAGGAATAAGGGGCTAAGTTGATAGGGTGATACGAGTGCTAACACATCAATATTAGCACCAAGATTTTTTGTTGAAGAATTAGGGCCAAAGGAAAGGGTGTGTATATCAAGGGTGAGGAGAACATGATTGGAAACAAATTTCATTCATAATTTTTTTATGAAACCCTAATTGGCCATGATCATGGATGTTGCATGTATATACTAATTGATAAATGAATAAATAATATCCTTGTATTTCTTTCATCATGATTTTCATATATTCAAGTGGATTAAGATATAGAGGACAAGAATGTCCACTAGATTTTTATAGTAAGCACAATTCCTTTTTAAAACTTCAAAGTTCAATTTTTTTTTACTTCATAAACAACTTGGCTTACAACCATTTCTTCTTTCCCTATTTAGATTTAGAAATATTTGTGTTAGAAATATTTGTGGAAGTAGTTTATTTAAAACATTTTGAATTAGTGGTCTTTAGTAGGAAGGAGTATCATTAACACAAAATAATTTTATAATGATATTTAGTTACTACATCGATAAATATTTAGATTTTGAGCATGTATGTTTGATTTTGTATGTTCTCATAGTTAGATATAACTAGAACAAACATATAAATTAAATTACTATTAATATATTATTTCTATAATAAACTTATAATAAATTAACAAACCTATAGAAATAGTTTATTAGTGGTTGATATTTTAAGTTTATTATAAGTATTAAGTTTTTATGTGCTTATTAGCTAAATTAAATATGGCTACATAATTATTATTTTGCACCATCGATACTTTTTTTTCTTTTAGATTTAAGTTAAAAAATGTTAAAAAATAAAAATTAAATTAAATATGTATAAAATATTTTAAATATGTGGACATACAATCTTTCTTATATTACACCTAACAACTAGACATATCTTCTATATTGGGTTTTAGATCACTTATTATATCATAAATAAAAGGAATTAATATAGCACATTCTTGCCATGGAGATAGATTCTTAACTTCTATATAGGCTTTGTTACAGTACAATGGGTCAATGCCATGGATTGCTAATATCATATAACCAAAAAACAATAGTTCATGTTCACACACCATTTTCTTAATTAATCAATTTAATTATAAAGACATAAAGGGCATAACTACTTTTAAGATAAATCTCAACCTCTGATCTGTAACTACTAATAAGAATATTCCAGAAATTTTTGTTAAGGTTAAATCTCTACCATCCACCTAATAATTATTGATAATTAAAGTAAAATTCTAGAAACCCTATTTCGAAATAGACATGTCTATCAACATAATTACTAAAAAAAACTTTCTAGAACTATGTAAAAAGTTATTAAAATAAATACTAAAAATATTGAAATTACATATGAATAATAAATAGTAAACATAGTTAATACGATAAACCAACAAAGAATGGTTGTGAGAAAGGAAACGTTATGGGTGGGTGGATTTGGAATGTCCCATATTATTCTTTATAAATCTAAAAAATAGTGAATATTATGAAATAATGATGAATAGTTGTGAGAAATAAAAATTATGGGTGGGTGGTTTTGAAATGCCTCATATTATCGTAATAAATATTAAAAATATTAAACATTACGAAACAATAATGAACAATGGTGAGAAAGAAAATCCTATGAGTGGTTGCTTTAGGATTCTCCAATCTTTATAATGTATGTTCTATCTATCATTAGGGATAAACCAAGCCAAAATATTAGAAAAGGGACTTTCTAGTGTATGTTCCATCCATCAGTAGGGATAAATCAAGCCAGAATATTAGAAAGGAGTGCCCATGAGAATAATTCTTAACTATAATTCCTAATTTGTAAGTTTACTATTTGTAATATTACTTTTAATAATTTGATTGTTATGTAAGTAGTTAGAATTTTGGTCGGGATCTCATTTGTCTTGAGTACAAGATTCCATCAATATTTTTTATTACTCATTGCACTCTCATCTAGAATGAGAACACTTTTGAGGCAGCTAGTTACTGGACAAAAGAACGTGTCTCAGAGGCTTTCAATAGTGTCAAGTTTAGTTGGGGTCCTCCATTGACCCATCTCTAGAGCTTTGTCATGGTAATTACTTAAAATATTCATTGGGCACTCTTGGATCAATATGTCTTCCTCTATCTTTTGGATCTGCAGTGTTGATGGTAATCACCAGAATTCCCAAAGGTTGATGCTTTCTCTACAGTTGCTTTACTTTTGCAGGCTTTGTGGGGGTAAAGAAACTTTTATGTCTGAGTATTTATGCATGAAAGAGGAACACACTCTTCATTTATGACTAATAAATTCGATCACGACTTCTCTAAAGTATTTATAGCTAATCAAATCATACCAAAATTGAGTTTTTTCACCCACTTTTGTTTCTCTCCCTCGTTTGTTCTATTCTCTAGTTTGTTTCAAGGGGTATTTCTATTTTTTTGCATTAATGTCACTAGATCTTCTTTGTGGTCCTACTCTTTGGGGCTATTTTATTTTTTGTCTTGTATTATCTCCCTTTCTATATCTCTTACTAACCTTCTTACTTAGCTCTTTGATAGTTGTTGGTCATTTTCGCCGACAGTGGCCATCCATACCATTTTGTCTATCTCTCCCATTCCCCTTCCGCATGGACCTCCATCAGGCTTATGAAGCTCACACATCCCCTCCCTTTGTCCTCTGCCACCCATTCCTTATTCATATTTTCGTCATGCCTCGCCAGCTCACCCACATCCAAAAGAGAGCAATATCCTAGCAAGAATAAACCCACTGGGGAAATACACATATGCACCATTAATTGGATGAAACTGTGACCAAGTTTCATGATCTCACTCCATGCCCCATCCAAGATGAGATCACCGATGTCAAGGGAGAAGGAACCTCTTGGAAGCAAATGTACTTGCTAGGATGGAAAATTACGTACCAAATATTTGGTATACGTGGGACAGTTTCAACCGATATCTTCACACAATAGATTTATATTGGCACATGAAATTCCTCCTTGGAAGAACCTTATTGGGCATGCATGAGCATCGAGCGGACCTCATCCACTCTATTGAGCACCTTCGTTGCCACATGAAGGATCTGGAACAAAGGATGGAACACATAGAGTAGCACTTTAGCATCCCAACCAAAGTTGGAGGTATCCCACGCAACAACAAAAATACCATCTAGGTTGCAACCATATATTATGATCCTTCCACTTAGTTTTCTATTATGTATTTGGGTTACTTGGTTATAGTTCCTAGTGCTCACTTCCAAGGTGAGATAGGCCTGCTTTTCAGTTTTTGTATGTATAATTTTGGTTCTCTTAGTACTTTGTTATTTTATGTCTCTCTATGAAGAATTATAATTTGGCTTTGGTTTTTTATTCCCAATGAAATAATGACTTAATATTTTCAAGATGTATCATGTTCTCGAATGTTTAGAAGACAACACAATTTACCCCACAAAAAATTAATAATTTTTCACAATGACGCTTCAAACAGCACCAAAAAAAGCTTCTCACTAGCACTTCTTCTCTAATATTTTAGCTTCATACACAATCTTTTCAATTTGGTAGTGAAGTAAGAAGGCACCCTAAAAATATTATAACTAGCTCCTTTTTCTAATATTTTAGCGTCATACACAATGTCTTCAATTTCGTAATAAAAAGAGGCTTCCCTAAGCCTTGGATGCAAATTCTAATTGTATATATCTTTAAGAGTGGGGATAAAAGAATTCCCTCTAATTACGGGACCATTATGATTAGCCACATTTTATCCAAGTTGTATGGACTTATTTTAGAAAGGAAGATTGGCCTTTGGCCTCACATCCATGGTAGAATTGCTAAGGGTCAAGTTACGCTTCAGAGATATCATTCAATTGTGGATCATCTTGTTACTCTTAGGATTATTACAGAGGAATGCCACAATAATAAAATTGACCTCTTTTGTTGTTTTGTTGAATTTAGAAAATCTTTTGACATCATTCCTATAATAAGGGTCACAATAACAAGATAATCCTAAGAGTGAGAGTAATTCTTTCTCTTGACACCATTCCCAAAACAAGGATCAGAGCTGAGAAAGGATGTCCCTTATTTCTTGACCTATTTGGTTTATACTTGATAAGCTAAAAAAGTATTTGGAAGATGCATATTGTGTTGACCCCATGCTCATTAGTGGTCATAACTCTTCTCCTTTATGCTGATGATATTGTTATCTTGGCAAGGAACCATTACGATATCTTAAAGTATCTCAAAATCTTCCATAAAATTTGTTCCAAGAGAAGTATGACTATTAATATTAACAAAACTAAGTTCTTGATAATTAAATTCGAAAAGATCAACCATAATACTTTCATTTATGACAATACTTCTTGCATGAAATTCCTTCGTACAAATATCTGGAAATCGACATCCATCATAAACTCAATTGAAATTATAGAAATTAGAAGAGGATAAGTGGCGGTTGGAAAGCTTACTATGGGCTTGAAAATAGTTGTAATTCGACAAATATCTGGACATAGGATAAAAAGAAACTCCTCTTTTAGAATCTAATCACTCTTGTTATTTTATATGGATGTGAGGTATGATGTTGCAGTATATCGAAAGAGTTGCGGATGAATATTGAGTTCATCCAAAAATAATTTATAACCTACTACCTTTAGATTAAAGTAAGTACTCCCTACCCTATCCTACTTATTAAATTAAGTCTTTCCCCCTTTCAAAACATGGTTATGACTAGGTATCTTATGTATAAGAATAAATTATACAACATGGATGCCAAGAGGTTTCCTATAATATTCACTATTGTTAATATTCATTTTAATAATTGTTGGCAACAACACTTCCATGCTTCAAACAATTATATTGTGATTTCTAGTTTAAAAATATTCTCACTAGCACTTTAGTTTCCTCTCTTTTTTATTAGGGATGGAGTGTCCACTCTAAATGCTCCACATTTCAAAACCACGTGCATAATTCTCTCACTACCACTCTTTTATAATATTTTAGCTTCATCTCTCTCCAATGATGGATGGAGTGTCCATTAGAAATATTATAGGATTCAAAAACACCTATGCAATATATTCAGGGAATGTTTGTAAATATTAGATATCAATTAAATTTTTTTAACTTAAGATACAATGGAAAATCTATAAATGGATAGTTAGATATCAATGCATTACTACTTCCATGAAGTCATTACAACTTATTAACTCTATATAGATATAGATGGGGTTAGATCATCTCAATGCAGAATATTTTTCCATTAACTCTAACCTATCACTTTTTCTTTCCAGAAAAACTTTCGGAGTTCTTCCGAGTGGTTCACAAATGGTAAATTCTACATTGCCACTTCCATATACTCATTAATATATATTAACTAAATATGGGTAGATAGTTAGATGTGAAAGACATTTCCACCTCTATCAACTTATTACTCCACATTAGCTACATTTTGATGGTGAATTATATCTCAATGTGTAATGTTTACCCATTAATGTGGTACCATTGCAACACCATTGCACCCACCTTTTTTACCTCAACCATTCTAAACTTTCTTTTGGTACTTTCTATAATTTGGGAAACACAATTTACGGATGGAATAAATTGTTTATTAACCTTGATTATGGAGCATAACATTGGGTGAATAAAAGAATCAAATCCAACTATGCAATTTCACCTGATGCTATGGGTGATAAATTTCACCCAATAACTAGATGTTTTTCACTTTAATTAAAAAAAAAAAACTTGATTTGACTCATTTCCACTATAAACTTAGTATTTTATAATAAACTATTTATTAACCTTGATTACAGAGCCTAACCTTGGTTGAATAAAAGAATCAAATCAAACTATGCAATTTCGCTAGATAATTAGATGTTTTTCACATTAATTTAAAAAAAAAAAACTTGTTTTGACTCATTTCCACTAGTAAATTTATTATTTTTTCCGAAAAAATAAGTTGGTGCAAAGATAATAATTGCTAGATGGCCACATCCATATACTTACCAACATATGTTAACTAAATATAGATAGATAGTTAGATGTCAAAGAGGTTGCCACTTACATCAATTTATTACTACACATTAACTATATGTTGATAGTGAATAATATCTCCCTTTCTTTTTCCCTTAAGCATTCTAGATACTCTCATGGTACTTTAGCATAATTTGCGGAATACAATTTATTCATGATAAATAGAATAAACTATTTATTAACCTTGATTATAGTGCCTAAAGAGGAAATAAAAATAATCAAATCCAACCACACAATTTTGGAAAAAATATGTATCAATTAAATAAAATTTCATATACAATAAAATAAGAATAAATAAAACTCCATATCCATTAAATACATTAAATACAGCATTCTTTAACCAAACCGCAATTTCAGCTTGAAACATCACTAAATAATCCGATTGAATACCGCATTCTCTAATAAAACCACAGTATCACCTTGAAACATCCCTAAATAATTGGATACCTTACACTTTAATTGAGAAACGGTCTGATTTGACTCATTTCCACGTTTAAATTTAATAATTATTTCTTTGAATAAGTGGAGATATGTAAAACCACTCTCCTTTTCAACATTAAAAATATGTTAAGAATCATTTAGACTGGTAAAATTTACCCGTTATTTCGTTGAATCACCCTTCTCGAAAGTTGTAAAAAAGCATTTTACTGGATCCCCACATCGGCCGAAACCAGGGCGTGGGCGTTCCTCACACGTACAAAGGTCATGAAAGTTAAAGTCAACCCCGATAGGTCGGCTTTTGCATGGCCGGCTGCATATAGGGGCCGCTGAAACCAAATATATAACTTGTCCTCCAACACGTTTGCTCTATGCTTTGCATTTGCTCGATGCTTTGAAGCTCTATGAGGAACAAAGCGGACGGTCGACTTGAGGTATCTCTGCGTCCATTATTATATTTTCTGTAGAGAAGAATTTCTATGCTGCACTGCAACTCTCGTTCAATGGGATCGTTGAGATTCTTTCATGAAGAAAATGAGATTATTTCATACAGAGATTTTAGGTGTCGGGATTGACTTGGGTGTTCTCATTGGTTTCTTCTGTTTTCGGTGATATTTTGTTACTCATAGTCCTTGTTGATTGGGAAGTGGATTTACAGGGTGGTTTTGGGCTGCAAAGATGCAATTCCAGGTTGGTTTGCAAGTAGAGGCGTGCAGCTTGCAGCAAGGTTATGAAGGTGCGTGGTTTGAGGGCACCATAGTGTCCCGCGAGAGGGACCACTGCAATGTACGCTTCGAGAAATACAGGAATGAAGATGGGGATGGGCTTCTGGTGGAGAGAACAGAGAAGCATCTATTAAGGCCACGCCCTCCTCCGACCACCTTAAGAAATTGGGCGGTTGGCGATCTGGTGGAAGCAAATGAAAATGATGCCTGGTGGAGAGGTATCGTGACGCAGGTTTCGCCTGCCCAGCAATACCGCGTAGTATTTCCAGATACGGCTTCAGAGAACATATTCCACCAATCCAATATGCGTGTAAGGCAGGACTGGGAGAATGGATGGCATCTGCCATGGTCATGGTTATCGCGAACGCCGTCCCGCTCACAAGTAAGCGCCTTTCTTTTTCTTTATTCGCTTGTGTTTATATTGAATTTGAAGTTCTTAAACTCCGAAACTTGTAATTTTAGTATTTATATTAAATATGAAGTATGAATTGTACGGTTAACAGTTGTAATTTTAGGTTTATATTGAACATGAAGTATGAAAATGGTAAGTTTAGTTGTACCAGATCTTTGTATGATTGCATGTATGTAAAATTCTGCCATATGCCATGCTTTTGTTTTTTTAATCCGGGGAATTGGTAATTGTGTTTCTTGTAATATGAGATCAGTTTTTACTATTATAATTTTTAAGTTACCTGTAATATGAAGTTAATTTCTATTACTATATTTTTTAGTTAAAAGTAATTACAGTTACATTAAATAAATTTGAGTATCTAGTTTTGTGGTATATAACACCTTATTTTTACACTATTACAGTAGTTACTCTTTAAAGCTTTTTTCTCTGAAAACACTCTCTCAGTTACCACATGTAAGTGGGATCACTTATTAGACAATTAAAATATTGTTTGCCATTGGATAATTTTTTGGTAATTCCCTTGGTGTTTATAGTAACCACCTACCTTGTTATGGTCTCTCCGTTTTACTTGAACATATTGTGTCCTGCATACTCTCTGTCGCATAAGATGAGAGGGTTGGTACACTATTCAATTTTTTTTCATGCTCTCCGTTTCCTCCCTCAAATCTAAAAAGCCTCGAAACCCCAACGAGCGAGCTCCTTGGGGTGAAATGACAGTAATTTGGTAGCTTGGGGTCATGCTCCGAAAGGGTCGATCCCCTAAGCAAATTCGCTGATAATTATTTATGTCTGATTTCCTTGTGGTTTTTTTTTCACTGCCTAGTAACTGTTTTAAAGGTTAAATACTCACAGTGTAAAATTATTCAGACTTCATGATGCAAATTCAACAGAGAGTGGTTTTCCTATAACGGCTTGATAATTTTTTAAGGGGTGACTATTCACTTTGTAAATTTATTTAGACTTCATCAAGCAAATTTAATAGACTCCATCCCTCAAATTCAACACATATTTGATGATGGCATTTCACTGAGAAGCCTGGCATTAATACCATATAAAATGTGTAACACCTTAGGCTCCAAGGAATATTTATTATGGTTATTTAAGTCAAATTTCGATCACGGCATTTATTTTACTTTGTGACATTGACTTAGACTCGAAAGTGAGAAAACAAGTTGATACCTAGTTATGATTAATTAAGAATTTAGACATAATAATATAATATAACTGTTTTCCTTAATTAAAAGAAACAGTTAACAAACAAACAATTACACCCCAGCCCTTAAAAGGGAAAGGAGGGGAAGAGGACTATCCTTGAGCTGGAAGATAGAGAAACTAGTGGGAAGTTACTCATTTTATAGCCGAGTGAGTGCAGGACTTGGGGCTGGACCATGGAGTCTTGAGGCCCAAGCCACAAATGTAATTAGATATTATCGAGGTGTGGAATAGAGAAAGTGCTCGGGGGAGGGACTTGAGGCTAGACCTTGGAGTCTTGAGGCCCAAGCCACAAATGTAACTAGATATAATAGAGGTGTGGAATAGAGAAAGTGCTAGAGGGAGGGCCTTGACATAATCACAAGGCTTGAGTCTCGTATAAGAGACTTTCGAAACAAAGTTGGATTGACCCATTTACAAATTTGGAACACATAAGTAATCTAGTCTGTAACTACACGATGATATTACATTATGTTAGTTTTACATCTCTTAAAAAAAATTAAACCACCAATCAATTTTGATTTCCAAATTTTATTTTTCCTTATTTTTATATAGATTGATTTTTCTTTCAAATTATTTATAATTTCTTAAAATTACTTTTTTTTTTCTTAATTTAAATTTAGAAATGAGATCAAAATATGTACCCTAAATTATGTGTATTTCCATAAAACGCACCTAACTTTACATATTTTCATTTCAACTAATTTTTACTTCATAGAGTCTTCTTTTCGCTTAACATTTTCATTTCAACTAATTTTTACATCATAGAGTCTTCTTTTCGCTTAACAATTTTAGAATTTAATATATTCACAATTAAATTATTAATTGTTATTTTAATCTTCATCTTTTTCCTATTACTTGATATTGATACCCTTTTTTTCAGTAATCTTCGCTGATATTCTGTTATGTTCTTTGTTGATTGGGAACTGGTTTTGCAGGGTGGTTTTGGTGCTGCAAAGAAGAAATTCAAGGCTCGTATGGAAGTAGAGGCGTGCAGCTTGCAGCAAGGTTATGAAGGTGCGTGGTTTGATGGCATCATAGTGTCCTGCCAGAGGGACCACTGCAATGTACGCTTCGAGAAATACAGGAATGAAGATGGGGATGGGCCTCTGGTGGAGAGAACAGAGTACCATCTATTAAGGCCACGCCCTCCACCGACCAACTTAAGAAATTGGGCGGTGGGCGATCTGGTGGAAGCAAATGAAAATGACGCCTGGTGGAGAGGTATTGTTACGCAGGTTCTACATGCCCAGCAATACCATGTTGTATTTCCAGATACCAAATCAGAGAATGTATTCCACCCATCCAACATGCGTGTAAGGCAGGATTGGCAGAATGGAAAATGGCATCAGCCATCGGTATGGTCATCGCCAACGCCCTCACAAGTAAGCGCCTCTTTCTATAGTCACTTCTGTCGTGTGTCTATAGTGAATGTTTCAGTGTAAAACTTGTAAGCTAGTTTGTTTATATTGAATTTGAAGTATGAAAATTTTAAAGCTTAAAAGTCGAAATTTTAGTATTTATATTAAATATGAAGTATGAATAGCCAGCTTATCCTACCAAAAAATGTTTTTATGAAAATATGCGAGAGTTTAGGTTTAAATACCAAACTTTTAGATAGCAATTTGAATGAGAAATTTTGTGAATAATTTTAAAGAATCATTTCGGTAAATTGTAATATTTATGGTGAGATCTAAATAAATAAAAGAAATTGGAATTCCATGTTCATATATAGAGTTAGTGTTTTGGATTGTTTTTTATTTCTACTTATTCCAACTAATTGTTTGATGTTACATTAGGTTTTTTGAATGTTTGATTTTTTAGTACAGTGAAAAATAATTTTTCAATTATACATTTTCCAATATTTTTTATAATATATTTGATTAAAATTTTGAAAATATTCTTGATAGTGTGTTATTTTTAAGATTGTGTCTCTAATAATTTAAATATTTCTACAATTTAATAACTAATGTTACTTGATCTCTTTTTGCAGGAGACAACCAGGAACAATTTCAGGAATTAGAAGTGAGAAACAATTTCACCAAATACAAGTGAATGCATATCGCCCTGTGTGAAATATCGCCCTGTGTGACAAGCCTTTCTTGTTAGAAAACCTTTAAGCTCTGAAAAAAGAATTTGTTGTCTAATCTCAGGGTTGTATTACATATCACTCATGAAGAATACTTGCTTGAACTGGAAAAGCTCAATCTTACTTCTAGAACTGGAGAAATTCAAGGGTCGTATGGAAGTAGAGGCAGTGCAGCTTGCAGCAAGGTTATGAAGGTGCGTGGTTCGACGGCATCATAGTGTCCTGCGAGAGGGACCACTGCAATGTACTCTTCGAGAAATACAGGAATGAAGATGGGGATGGGCCTCTGGTGGAGAGAACAGAGTACCATCTATTAAGGCCACGCCCTCCACCGACCAACTTAAGAAATTGGGCGGTTGGCGATCTGGTGGAAGCAAATGAAAATGACGCCTGGTGGAGAGGTATTGTGACACACGTTTTACATGCCCAGCAATACCATGTTGTATTTCCAGATACCAAATCAGAGAATGTAAAATGGCATCAGCCATCGGCATGGTCATCGCCAACGCCCTCGACCTTGCCCTCAGAAGTAAGCGTCTCTTTCTTTAGTCACTTCTGTTGTGTGTCTATAGTGAATGTTTCAGTGTAAAACTTGTAACCTAGTTTGTTTATATTGAATTTGAAGTATGGAAATTTTAAAGCTTAAAAGTTGACATTTTAGTATTTATATTAAATATCAAGTATGAATAGCAAGCTTAACGGTTGATAAACATAATTACCAACTACCAAAAAATGTTTTTATGAAAATATGCTAGAGTTTAGGTTTAAATACAAAAATTTTAGATAGCAATTTGAATGAGAAATTTTGTGAATAATTTTAGTAAATTGCAATATTTATGGTGAGATTTACATAAATAAAAAAAATTGGAATGGTATTCCATAATATCTTTTTTCAAATTGTAGAAAATGTAAAAGAGTAATTCTGGAAAGCAAACTCTGAAATTTGGAATTCCATGTTATATAGAGTTAGTGTCTTGAATTGTTTTTTATTTCTACTTTGAATTGTTATTTAAACTAATTGTTTGATGTTACATTAGGTTTTTTATGATATATTTTATTAAAATTTGGAAAGTATTATATTCTTGATAGTGTGTTATTTTCAAGATTGTGCCTCTAATAATTTAAATATTTCTACAATTTAATAACTAATGTTACTTGATCTAATTTTGCAGGAAACAACTAGGAACAATTTCAGGAACTAGAAGTGAATGCATATCGCCCTGAGTGACAAGCCTTTCTTGTTAGAAAAACATTAAGCTATGAAAAAAAGTCTTTGTTGTCTAATCTCAGGGTTGCATTACATATCACTCATGAAGAATACTTGCTTGAACTGGAAAAGCTCAATCTTACTTCTAGATTTAAGATGTGAATGACTTGAACTTGAACGTTAGTTGTATATATAAATTCTCTTAAGAGAGACAATTAATATTCATTAGAGATTTTAATCAAATGGAGATTTTGTGAGGACCTCACATGATTTTTATCAACACATAGCATATCTCTTTATTTTTATATAATCTTTATATTTTCAATGAGATAATCTGTATCCATGTATAACATATTTCAAACATTGTGTGTGCAATTTGACGTCTCTCAATTCATGACATTTAAAGAATTGTGTGTAATACAAGTTTATTTATTTTTTCTTGATTTGATATCTATTAGCAAGATTCATAAATAAAATGAAGATGTCATAGTTCACTTGTAATTATTTACATTTCAAGAATTTAAACATGATAGGCTTCATGTTGTGATGATTTATTACACTAATTTAATTCTTTATTTTAGTCAATCATGTAGTAAGCATAGGAAGTTTACACTAAGGATCTAACCTCGTTTTTTTTTTTAATTTGTATATCAAGAAGTTGATTATTTGTTTGGTATAACTTTAGTTGCAAGATTGTAGAATTCCTACAAACCTATAACACCTCTTTATCCTACCTATCATGCACTTCAAAAATCTTGTTGCCTTGTATTTAATGTAAAATACCCAATCATTCAATGTTTACACCATTTTCACACAACTTACTGGGCTTAGTTTGAGCTTGACATAATCCAAATCCAATATTATGATGACGTGTATTCCCTTTCCTAAGTCTCACTCTATCATGTTTGCATATGTTTACAATGGATAATTTCCCAAGTCTTTTTTCCAACACAAGATGTCAATGGTGGGGTAGGTGGAACTCTATCCCAATAATATTCGAAGATATTCCTAATACTGATGAAAAAAATTTAGTGAAGGGCCAATTGCTTTTATGGATTCCTACCTTAATGATTTTCACAAGTTACATGATAATAATAAACATATAAGTTGCTTGCACAAAAAGGTGGAAAAACAATAGTATAGCAATAAATGGTTTATATTAATATATTTTATTGTCAAAATATGTTTCCATTATACATATGTCTCATAATACAAGTTTTACTTTTTTTAGTTTCTTAGTTTGTGTGAATTTCATGATTGGTTAATCTATTTCTTGATTCTCTTTAATTGTCTTCCATGTCCTAATATAGATTGAATATGCATGCTTTGAAGTGTTGTACATTCATGTACTTTGCATGAGACATAGTCTACTCCAAAGGAGTATCCATTACAATAAAAAAAGGGTTAAATCAATATGGTTAATACAATCAAATAGGTATTCAAAGAACAAGAGCCATCACACCATGCATACTACTACCAATACTATACCAATAAAGAAAGATTTAGAGCACATATGTGTGGCTATATAAAGCAAAATAAGCCCAAATGCATAAATCAAAGACTACTGTATTGAATGTAACTTGTTAAATATTAACCAACTTCATATATACAGAGAATATCAATGTATCCAACAATATCATTACTAGAATGGATTTATATATGAGAGAAAAATATACATAATGTTATAGCTCATACCTATGAGTTATAGGCTTAGTATGATCAACATAGGGTTGATATGCACATGATCTATACACCAAAGAAATCACACAATAAAAATGCTCATATATCAAATACAAAAATCATAGATCTATAAAAAACTCACACCAAATGCGATTATCACTCACAAATCCTAGTTACCACACGAGTCAACATAAAATCATAGAGATGTAAAGAGGCAATGTATTAGGTTGGTGGGCTCTTTCCAACTAGCAACATTTCCCTAAAAAGGAAGATTCAAGTCACTCTAGACTTGGTACACACCACATGAAATCAAACAACAACAGTATTATTATTACAATCCACAAATTAAATTGATAAAAATATGAACAATGTGATCATGTTTACAACATTAAAATAATGTTCAATCTCGTTTTTAATAGGACTCAAAGATTAGGCTCCATTTTAATATATCATGAAATACATAACAATAATATTGAGATTAAAGGCCTAAACTAAACAAAATGTAGGTGGTATAATGACCCCTTTATATATTTAGGGTTTTATAATGACTAGAATCCAAATTCGAAATGGGTGTGGTTGTGCTCTCGTCCAAAAATTTGGATATGCAAACCCTTGATCACACCATATCTTGCTTATGGTTGATCACTATCAGGCCAGGCAATAACTCCTCAAAGCAAAATTGATTCGTATATTTTATTCCTTCAGGTTGGTCTTCATTATATACATGATAGAGAGACTGTTCACTTCATCTCCCGATGAGTGTTCATATTACTTATTTATTTATTTACATCATGTTCACCCAATCCTGATGATTAGGTGTCAACATTCCCCGTCCCCCCCCCTTAATCTGAAGGGATGTTGATGAGTCCAAGCATCATTCTGAATCGTTCAAGCTTTTCTCTTCCAAGCACTTTGGTTAAGATGTCTACAATTTTCTCATTAGTGGAACAATGACGGAGATGGATTGTTTTGGCCTCAACATGATGTCGATTCAGATGATATTTAGTATTGATGTGCTTCGTTCAATCATGGAACATTTGGTTCTTGGCTAACTTTATTGCAGAGGTATTGTCAATCATGAGTGGAGTTGATTGTACTTGTTTTACCTACAAATATTTAAGAATTTTCCTAAGCCACACAATTTCTATTGTTGCTTCAGCTGCTGCCACGTATTTTGCTTCTGTTGTGGAATCCGTTGGAACTGATTGTTTGCGCGATCACCAGGAGATAGCTCCTGATCTAGGACTCATAGCATATCCTAAAGTAGATACCTTAGTTTATTTGTCTCCATCGAAGCCTGAATTAGAGTATCCAATCAAGCTGAAGTCGTCCACGTGTGCATACTTGATTCCAAAGTCTTGAATTCCCTTCAAGTACCTTAGAACTATTTTTGCAGTAGACCAATGTCGCTCACAAGGCTTTTGCATAAACCTGGAGAGGATTCCAAAAACAAACGAAATGTTTGGTCTGGTAGTAGTTAGGTAGTTGAGATTTCCTACAAGTTGTCTATACTTTGTTGCATCCTCAAATTCTTTTCCTTCAATAGATGTGAGCTTGAAGTTTTGTTCCATTGGAGTAGTAAGAGGATTTCATTCTATCATGCCAAACCTATTCAACAGATCTTCAATGCATTTCTTTTGAGAAAGAAATATGGACTTTGGATGTTGGGGTTACTTCAATACCAAGATAGTAATAAACATAGCCCAAATCAGTCATTTGAAAACTTTTCCCCAATTCCTTCTTTATGGATGCAATGCAGCATTCATTGTTCCCTATCATTAAAATATCATCTACATATACCACAAGATATACAACTATTTTGCCAACTTTCTTGACAAATAAAGTTGCATCATCAAGATCATAATGTTTGAAATTTAGTTTCAGAAGATGCTCAGTTAGTTTTTCATACTAATCAAATTCCCAATTCTGTTAATCAAATCACTTAAAGCATCATCCATTGTTGGAGTTTCATGCAGGGGAGCGTGTTCTTCGAAAGAAGATTCCACATGTTGATCTAGTATAGGAATCCCCCCTTCAAGATGTGGAATATGATTATCGAATTCTTGAAATGATTTTCCTTTTGTGAATCTATCCAAGCAATCAAGTTGCCGCTCAACAACATTGTCAGTTTTGGATGATTTAAGAAAAATTACATCTCTAGATACAGTAAATTTTTTTATTTACTTCATCATAGAGATGGTATGCTTTGGAGGTGTTTGAATACCCGAGGAAGATAAATTTATGACTTCTAAAACCAAGTTTGTTTCTATGTACCTTTGGTGTCAAGGCATAACAGGTGGAACCAAAGACCCTGAGATGCTTTACAAGAGGAACATGTCCATACCACATTTTATATGGATTTTTGTTTCTAATAGCTTTAGATGGACATCTATTCTTTATATATGTAGCACATAGAACAACATCAGCCCAAAACATTATCTTTACATTTCTTAAGGGAGCATGGATCGTACCATATTTATGATTGTCCTATTCATTCTTTTAGCTACACAATTATGTTAGGGATTATAAGGCACAGTTGTTTGATGTTTGATCCCATGTTGGCGAAGATAGTTTTCAAATTCATTTGATGTGTATTCTTTTCCATTATCAGTGCAAATAGGACCAATATGAGATTGTGCATCATTTTCAATCCATTTATGAAAGTTCTTGAATGTTTGAAAAGCATTAGATTTGTTCTTCAATAAATAAACCCAACATATTCTCGTGTAGTCATTAATAAATGTCATCATATATTTATTTCAATTTGCAAAAGGAACAGTCATTGGACCACATAAATATAAATGAATGAGTTCAAGTTTTCTATGTGCTCTTTAATGTGAATCATGAAAAGACTATTTCTTATGCTTTCCTAAAATGTAAGCATCACATCGCTTAAGTTTCCTAGGAATTGTAGGCAAACCAGCAACACCTTTTTTCTTCAAGAGGCAGATACTATCATAGTTAAAATGTCCAAATCTAGCATGCCATAATAAACTTGATGGAAGTGTACCTTCTTCATAATGAGAATTGTATGAGAAATGTTGTGCACGAGCAGAGGTTCCTTGCAGCTTGAGAAGCCTTTCTTCTTCTATTCCATTCATGACAAGTGAGTGGTCAGATTATTTTCTTACCTCAAGCATGCCATCAAGCATATGAATGGAGTGAATTTTCTAGCGGATGTGGACCAAGGACAACAAGTTTCTCTTGAGTTGTGGGAGATATAGAACATGATGCAGAAGAAAGTCTAGAAGACTAGGCAGTTTAAGCCTGATTGTGCCAAGCCCTGATGGTTGGATTTTTTATTGGTCTGCAAAGTATACTGCTCCATCAACATTGTCAGTAAATTCTTAAAAAAAATCTTTTGTGAGTCATCTAGAAGGTTGCTTTTCAATCAAGCAACCAATCATTTTTCCAAGAAGCAAGTGAAGCATTAAATAAATCTTTATTTACTCCAATATTAAATTGTGCCACAACATAGTGAGTGGATTCAGGTGCTTTACATTTGTCTATATCATCAGTTTTACCCTTTTGTTGGTTTCTTTGCTCCTCAATTTTGTCCCATGGTAACTTGCATGTAGAGGTATCGTGTGATCCATTTCATTTGCAGCATATGCAGTGCAAATCTACCTTTTCTCCTTGAGAGTGTCTACCCCCCCTTCCTCTAAAATATCTTCCTATTCCTCTTCGACCACCTCTTCCTCTTGAAGAATCTTGAGTAGGATGATTTTCTTTAAGAGCAAGGCACACAACCTCTTCAGAAGATTTACGGGTTGTTTTCTTTCCAAAATATTTCTCTCTTCCAGCAAAATTTTTCACAAGAGAGTCAAAGGCAATATCTTTGAGATTTCCATTTGCTTGCAATGACTCAATATAATTCGAGTAAGTAGGATAAAGTTCCTTGAGAGAAGCAATGAGAGGAATATCCAATTCAACCTTAGTGGATTTGATATCATGCATTACAGACTTTACTTCAGATGCAAGAGCAAGAGGATCATTATCATGCAGTTCAAGAGTGAAGAGTTTAATCATCAGTTGAACAGCTTCAAGTGTAGAATCTAAGTCATAGAGTTCTTTCAGCTTTTGTAAGGCTTCAAAAGGAGTTGAAAATGGAGAAATATGGTGACTCACCTCTTCATTTACAGTTGCTACGATTAATGCATAAGCTTTGTTGTTATTGTTTTCCCAAATGACGTGCTCTTTGTCTAATGTAGGTTGTTCTGGCTCTTTGTCTCCATCTCCAACAAACACTCCTTTCCACAACTCATTGAAAATGAGCATGTGCTTTATCATCGTAGCAACTATGTAACTATGCAGTAAACTTTCGCAGCAGCACAACCTCAAGGATGAACACTTTCACAACAATGATTCATAAGGTTTTTAGGTCTGAGGCTGTTAGGCCAGAGGATTCAGAAATAATTATGGCAGACATAGCACACAGGGGCAGTGGATAGAGAGCATTAGGCAGAAGGGAGTTACAACTATTTTTGGAGCTGGCTCTGATACCATGTTAGGCCAGGCAGTAAATCCTCAAAGAAAAATTGATTTGTATATTTTATTCCTTCAGGTTGGTCTTCATTATATACATGAGGGAGAGACTGTTCACTTCATCTCCTAATGACTGTTCATATTACTTATTTATTTATTTACATTATGTTCACCCAATTCTGATGATTAGGTGTCAACAATTGGTTACATGGGATTCCAACTAGGCACTTGTTGTTGATTGTAATTTTGGTCTAATAGGTGGAAAACCATCTCGGGGGTGTCACTAAAAATATCCATGTGGTTTTTTTAAATTTGAGGGTGCACATCTATGCCAACAATGGAGTGTATTTACATGAATCTACATTGGTTACTCAACTTTCTTCATGACCTTCATTAGTGGTCCTAGTTAGGATTAATTTCTTAAATTCATTCAAAACCATATAAATTCAACAATAAATGATAACTTACATTCGGATACTTTTCCTTAATTATGTAATAGGGGTTATTGTAACTTCAATTGAAAGCATGTACTTCTTATCATTATAATTACATGTGACTACTATAAATGTTTTTAATTTAGCATTTACTTCAATCAATTAGGTCGTCAATTATACAAGCAAAATGAACAAAAGGAAAAGAAACACTATACATTAGGTTAGAGGCTAGGGAAAAAACCCTCAAGAGTAAAACCCATCAATCATTTCCTTATAGATTCTTCATCAAAAAGAGAAATTGAATTCAAACTAACCAATCATGTAAGTTTGAGGTTAGCCCTCTAAAATATATCATGTTTTGTCTATAATATAGTCAACAAATTTCCCACATGCATATCTTTATATTTTTCGCCCCACAATTCTTTAGGTTGCTCACATTACACATAAATAATACTCTTCCTATAGCTCATATTCCACAGAAATGGTAGTCTTCCTATAGCTCACATTACATATATAAGATGGTCTTCCTAAATCTCACATTACATAGAGATGATGCTCTTCTTAAGCTCACATTACACAAAGATGATGGTCTTCTTAAAGCTTACACTACATAGAGAAAAAATACGTCTCAAGTAGCTCAGATCCATTGAAGTGTAGTCTCACAAAACCTCATATCCACAAGGGTATAATTCCGTAGAAAACTAGGATCCACAGAAGTGATGATATGAAAAGTATAATCCTCAGAAAAATGGTATGTCATAGAGAGAGAAGGTGCCACAAATGCTTGTATCATCACAAAATTATAGTTCCATAAGAAATTTGCATACCATAGAAGTATAGTGCCATAGAGAACTCATATACCATAGTAGTATAGGTCCAAATTCTCTGTTGCACATGAGATGTGAATTTTTGTAGCTAAAAGGTGAAGAATAGCTACCAATATATAGTCTTTTTCTCATGTGAAGGGACACATCCTTTGGATAGGTCGAAGAATAAGAACATGCTCTTTTACATTTTATTTTAACCAAAATAAATCATGAATAACATGATAGAAATTAATGATTTTTTCTTCTATTATTTTTACATAAAATACATATTCATACAATGATAATTATGAATATTGAACCTACTTACATTTCCACCACTCCCTCTTAACTATGGAGGTATTCATAATGACTTATCCAGATATTCTCATGTTGAAATTTTTTATACGAAAGGATCCAAATTGATAACCATCATCGATTATAACATCATCTTAACAAAGATTATCAAAATACAAAGGCCTTAACATGTAAGCTCTATCTCTCCACTAGATTAGACCATAATGCTAAGAGGAATTCAATAGGATGCAACCACCTCTCTGAGGCACATACTCCACCTAGTTTCACCAAAGTATGTCCTCATATGACCATTTCCTAATCCATTGTCACAATAATTGTTACACAGTAATTTGTCACTGTCTCCCTGCCAGTCTTCCTGCTGTGTCATGAGACCCAATTAATCATGCTCATGCTCTCTAATATTGCCAAGTGACCCACTTCGCCAAAGTTTCTTCTATCATAGCGACTGTTGTAAAAATAAACGTGCTGATGAGTGCTCCAAAACAGACTCAATGCACAGCCAGTGTGAAAGCACACGTGATTTCCGCGTTGGTCGAATTTCATGTGACAACGCGTCTGTTACTTATATCTGATCGCACTGATATGAATTTCTTTGTTATTCAGCAGCGATGTCAGCGCTCCAGTGCAGTTATGTACCTGTAATGATCCAGTTTGGGCGAGTTTGTTCTAACAGCCGGCCTTCTAGATGACTCCAGACCTGGCTGTTGGCCTTGTAAATGTCGCCCTCCCTTCTCTAGCATGTCTGTTTCGTCATTTGAGCCACCTTCCTTGGAGATAAGCTCATCCTCCCACCATTCATGGAGACTCCTTCTCCTATTTAAGCCTCCACCATTGCCATGAGCTGCGAGCTTTTGGGATTGATTGTGTTTAGAGCATTGCTGATAGTGTGAGCTTGATAGGCAGCTGGTGTGATAAGTGTGGGATTGCTAGAGTTCTTAAGGAAGGTTGTGAAGTGTTTCCATCTTGTGTAAACTTGTGTGAGAGAGAGTTTTGTCTTGGGATATCTACCTTCAAGGGTGAATGCTTGAGTGACTTGCTGGCTGGACCCAACCAAAGGAGGATCTGACGTCAGAACTTGGTTGTATTCTCTTTTGTTTTATCAATAATAATAGATGACTATCATTATGGTTCCACTCATGTGTCTTTGTTATGATGTTTGAGTTGTATCTTTTCTGACCGATACATAGTTTCATTTCCCGGATTTTATGCTTGTATTTGTCTTGTTCTTTGAACTTGCAGGTGTATGTTCATGGAGATTGTGAGGATTGCGACCAGTTGAAGCGAAAGAACAGAAGCGAAAACCCTTCTACGAATATAAGCGTTGGATTCGAGGTAGGCTCTCATCTTTTCCTTTATTTTGCAATTAAGAACCTGCGTGTTAGCATTGTTTGATTGTTGCTAGACCTCATTTAGGCTAGTGGGATCGCCTTTGTCCACAAAGGGGATTTACCTACACAACAATTGGCGACTCCGCTGGGGAGTTTTACCTTGTTGTTTGAATTGTAAGCTTTAGACGGAGCCTGAAGCATGGCCAATTAGCCTTCAAAATGCTATTGCTCTGCATTAGCGAAGTAGATCAAATCCATTTCAGTCAATCTCCGGTTTGGTTTACAAACCAAACAGCTTGGAGCTAGCTTTTGTCCTACTCTTGTTCATTTTTTCCTTGAGTTTGATTTTTGCTCTCTTTTCAAAATTTGGGGATTAGTTCTCTGCCTCTTGGGTTTCCTGGTTCGGTCTGGGAAGTGCCTTGATTGTTTAAAGAGTGATTTCCTTGGTTTGGGAGTTTTTGGCTTGATTGTGGTCATTTTTTAGCGTCATCGCGGTTTATTATAAAACAATCACGCTGCCATCGCATAGCCCTTTTTGTGATTTCCTGATCATCGCGTTAATACACAAAATAGTCGCGACGGTTCTGAAAATCCAACCATCATGGTTAAGTCATGTGCTTCCGCGGTGACATCGCATTGTTGCTATGCGTAGTTTCTTATTAGCGCCCTATTGCTGTGTTCCACCTGCGCTGATTCCTGTAAGATTGAATTTCTTCAATTCTATCTCTTGAGCCTGTTGGTCTTACTATCCCCTGCATTTTTCCCTTGGTTTATGACTTGATTTTCATTGCCCGAAGATTGAAGCACTTTCTTGTGAGTCTTTTTGAAGCGAATCTTGCTTTTTGCTTTGTGACCTAGTTTTATTGTTCCAAGTTTGTTGGATCAGCTTTGCTTGGTTACTTGTTTGCAAAGGTCCGTTTACTAATTGCTATTGGTTTGATTTAGCCTTCCTCTTTGCTTGCTTTTTCTTGGTTGTTTAAGTGATTGTTGTTGAACCAATCTTGACATTGTTTCGATTTCTTTTCACTACCCGGGCAGGGACCACAGTTGTTTGGGGTCAACCGGTTTTTTCCACATTTGTGTGTTATTATTTCTCAAAAAACTCTTTGGTGCATTTTTCCATTATTGAAAAAGAAAATCTCTTTTGCTTTGGGATAGTTAATGAAGGTTAGGACTTTTCATTTTGATTAGTGGATTAGCAATCTTAAAGAAAAGTTTAGTGATTTCCATTAGCTGCAGTAGGGAAAATCTTTGTTGTTTGTGATTGTTTCGTTTGTATGAAAGCTCTCTAAACCCTTTTGTAATTAGCATTCATTGAATGGAATGACATGTTTTGGCATATAGAGTGCATTTAGGGATTTTGAGAAATTACATACGGTAGGACCTGAAAACTGAAACGTAACTCAAGATCAAGTTTAAAATTAATTGAATGAACTAAAAAACGCATTGGAACATAACACTCACATTCTAGAGGTCTAGGCTAGAGACGTGCTCCGACATCGTTAAAGCTAGTCACTTTTGTTCTCAAATTAAGGTTGGGTGATTCCTTCGTGTGTGATTCAATTGTGGTCTAGTACGGACTTGTGCTCCCACGTACCGTTGCGTGTATATGGGGCGACTCCACTGGGTTATCATCCTTGATCCATAGGAAGTCGTGTCTGCCGCCTTACAGCCCATAACGCACCGAACACAGCATTCGGGAAGATTGACTGCTGTACGGAAAGTCCTTGGCTTTGATATGATCGCTAAGGTGTATATGCAGTTTTGCGGATTGTATGGTAAACCCCTTGCTGAGTTTCTCCAGAGCAGTCACTCTTTGATCCTTTTTAGACTCCTTAAAAGAAAAGGCTCTATTGAGCACTTGTCACTTCAGGCTCACTAAAAATTCAAAGGCGACTAGAGTCATCTTTAGTCCTTTTCTCGACTCTTAAAACATGAAAAGGTCATGTTGTGTCCTAATGTCGTAAAATTTATTCGACCACGATTACACTTACCTTGTTAGATCTTGTTTGCGCTAGTTTCGAGTAGGGTTTTTTATCGTTAGCTTGAGTAGGGTTCTTTCTCGTTTAGATGGCAACTTTTCCAAAGTTCACCAACCTAGGTATCCCCTCTGATGGGAATCCTGGTCATTTCTCTCCTTTAGGAAATGTTGGTACTCCTTACATGGCAACGTTGTCCCTTCCTGGGTTAACTGTTGGGTTTCCTGTTTGGTTGTTCTCAACCTCTTTGGTCCCGACCATCTCAAGTACTAGTCAATCAGCTCCTACACCTTAATAACATCATGTTGATTCTAAGTTCGACCTCTCCCCTCCTTCGCCTGTTTCTGCGTCCTCATCTTCTACTTCGCCTAGTGAAAGTCTGGATTCAAGTAACCAGGTGGCTAAGAAGAAGAAGAAGAAGACGAAGAAGAAGAAGTATCTTAAGGGAGAGGCTAAAAGTTCAGTGACTGCTCCAAATCCAATTCAAGTCGAGCCACCCTCTGCTCCTCTACAGAAGGTCAAATTTCCTTGTAGATTGTGCAAGGATGACCACCTTCTTCGTGATTGTCGTGGCATTCCCAAGATCCTTGAAGTATGGTCTCATGATTCGGCTCGTCCCTCATCGCCCTCTGGAGCTCATGGAAATGCTACCCTATCAATGGGCAACGGTAAGAAGAAAGGGACGATTCGATTCCCCTGTAGGCTATGTGAAGGAAATCATCCCTTTCACCTTTGTCCGCTCATGGATAAAGCTTCCGTTGTTTTGGAAAGTCTTACAGCTTCTTCACCCCAACTTCCTGTTGGTTATCAGAGGCTCTCTTCAGACCCTCTCCCTGTTGACAAAGGGATTGACTTAGATTTTTCTCTTGTCCAGGCTCCTTTTCCTGAACCTGGCTGTGCCAAGCCTGCTCCAGACCAACCATTGGTCGAAGAGAGTGTCAAGTTGGGTTCACAACCTGTTGATTACTCTATTCCGGAGGAGCATCATGATTCTATTGCTCATGTTCTTCTCGTCTCGTCAGATTCTCTTGAGTCCAAAACTGACTCTCCTATCCCAGTTGATCCCGAGAGTCCTTCTTCGGAGAAGGGGGTAATCATACGATTCCCCCACCAAGTAGTTCAGTCGTTTCCTTCGACTGGAGCCATTTGACTACTTTCCGCCTTCCATCCCATGTGCCTTTCCAGATTACAGTACATGCCTATGATACGACAGTACCTGCCATTGTCTTGGACGAGGGTGCATCTGTCAGTCTTATGCCTTCGACTACTTGGAAATCTTTGGGCTCTCCACAGCTTGTGCCGATCGCGCAGAATTTGATGGCATTTGACGGAGTGACCAGTCAACCATTGGGGATCCTCCCACAGTTCCCTATTACTTTGGGAAGCAAAATTGTCTATATAGACATATTGGTTACCCAAGGTGCTTTAGATTTCAGTCTTCTCCTTGGTCATGACTATGTTTATGCCATGGGGGCCATCGTCTCTTCACTTTTCCCTGTGGTTTGCTTTCCGCACGATGGAAGGATTGTGACTATAGATCAATTATCATTCTTTAGGCCCCCGGTGCCTCCTGCGCAGTTGTCATTCCCTTCTGGTTTTTATCCACCAGTTGAATATGCCCTACCGCAGGTCAATTACGTGGCTACTTATCCCGTGCCTCTATCCAGTGATGCTACCGTCGTGCATAGTGTCCTAGGGGCATTAGGTCCTGACTTCCAAGATGTTGTCCTTCCACTGGGAGTGGCACTCTTGGAAGCAACGAATTCCTGTTCATTATGATGAAGTTCGTTGCGGAGCATAGTTCGCTTTCCTATGTCAAGCTCCTTAAAAAATGAAACTAGGACTGGTCGGAGAATAGTTCGCTTTCCTACGTCAAGCTCGTTAAAAAATGAAACTAGGTCTTGTGGGAGCATAGTTCGCTTTCCTATGTCAAGCTCCTTAAAAAATGAAACTAGGTCTCGTCGGAGCATAGTTCCTTGTCTTGAGTCAAGCTCGTTAAAAAATGAATCACGGATTTTCGAGCATAGTTCCTGATCTTGTGTCAAACTCATTAAAAAATGAAACAAGGGTTATGAGGATAGTTCTTTTAATGTGTCAAACTCATTAAAAAATGAAACAATTCCCTTTCCAAATCGAGTCTTTTGATTTAGCTCTCATAAAATACAAGTCGAGTCTTTCCAAGATCTCGCAAATGAACCTTCATTCCATCCACTTTGTTGAGTGAAATGAAGCTTGGGGGGCATGTACCTCATTGTGTCATTATGCTAGGGGCATGTGAACTTATAACAAGCATAGCTTTTCGTTTCAAGCTTGTGTAAACATGAAACCGAATCCAAGCAGAGTTCTCCATGGTTGAATCTTGTGTAAAAATGAACCCATACCCATTTTACATCTCGTGATTGTTGTCTTTATCCGCTAAATTCCGCTAGATAAGCCTTGGTTGTTTTCATCCCATCGCCACCATCTCTTTGGCCGATCATATGCTTTCACTTGCTTGTTTTCCTTTCCTGAGGGACCGCCATTAAGAGTGATTTTCTTAGCCAGCCTCTTCGACATTACATGTTTTGAGCAGTTCCACAATTGTCGGAACCAATTGCTACCCTTTATACCACTCGTTCCTCTAGGACGAGTCACCTTTAAGCTCTTTTCTGACTCTTAAAATATGAAAAGATTGCCGAGTATTTTTTCCCTTTTTTACTCGTTAAAAAGAATAAAAATGGAGGTCTACTTTCAGCTCTTTTCTGACCATTTAAAGATGAAAAGATTGCCGAGTTATTCCTCTTGACTCGCTAAATGTAAATAAGAGGCGGTCATCTTTAAACCCTTTTCTGACCGTTTAAAAATGAAAATATTGTCAGACCCTTGTCATTTCAGATTTGTTAACGGTCACGAAGCGACGTGGTTTTGATCGCTTTTTTACTTTTTCAGATCGAAATCACTATTTATGAAAAGTACTGCTCAGTCATAATGATCAGGCGGTTCTTTCAAGAATTGTTTTATACTTTTTTCGGGCTCGAGAGACACAACTTTACGAAAAAGGACACCCTCAGAGTTTCCTTTTCGCTGTCTTTTCAAACTCTCTAAATATGAAAAGACGTCGAGTTTTTCCTTTGTCAGACTGGTTAAAACTTAAGGACATCGGGTTTCGTCATGATGACGCCTGTCAAGCATATGCTATCCCCGTCAAGCTTGCCATCCATAAATAACCGGGGTACTCACCAGAAATGGTGGGGGAATAAAGGAACTGTAATCATCATCGTGTCGGCAGTATGTCGCTCTTGAACATGACACTTGTCTGCATTCGCGTCTGGATGGGGACATCTCATCTTGTTTCGCACTTGCCTCCGTGGGTTTGGGTTATCCTATTTGACCATTCATCTTCTCATCGCCTTGTCACCATGACCCCGGATCATTTGATATCAAATACTTCGAAGTCCGATGTCATGCCGCCGACATGCTCAAGAGAAGTTGACCTCTGCAGAATACTCAACCTCCCTTTGATATCTCACACAAAACATTTTATCCCTCTCTGTCTCATGTCGATGATGTGGGAAACATTATGGCCCACCTTCGATCAAGGTCACTTCCTGTCGACTTCAGCTCATTATCTAGGAAATTGACCTAGAGATTCCCTTTAGGTGCCTTAGAGCCTGCATGCCTCAATGGCAGGTTCTTCGTGTTCGACGCGAGGTTTTCATAATGGGCGTCCGATCGAATGATTCTACGGGTGTTCGACATCGGCTCACTGATTCGCATGCCGTGGATTGTACCTATAGTACCTTGAGGACCATTGTCATTATTGGTGGTACCTCTCGCGTCTGTTAATAGTTTTCATCATTCACTGGTAATCAGACGATGTTCTCGCATGTTCGACTTCGACTCCCACATTCGCATGCTTGAACTTGTACTTTTTTCGGGTCGAGTTGGAGCGCAAGACCCCAGATTTTGTATATTGCGATCCGGGTTGCATTTTGTGGATTATTATAATCACTACATGACTCATTTGCTGCATGGTTGCGACCATGCATGAGTCTATTTATTGATACCCATCGGATGGATGCGTCCATACCTGGGATCCAGATTTTTATGTACTCTACTATGGATGGCTGCGCCCATGCCATGTACATCATGTATTTGACATATCAGTTGCACTACGTGCAGGTTCTTCCTGGTGGTGTTCCAGTTCAGCCAGTTTCATAAAGCATTTCACCCCTCCCACTCTCTCGAGCTTCATGCTTTAGGGGGCATCTGTTACACAGTAATTTGTCATTGTCTCCCTGTCAGTCTTCCTGCAGTGTCATGAGACCCAATTAATCATGCTCATGCTCTCTAATATTTCCAAATGACACACGTTGCCAAAGTTTCTTCTATCATCGCGACTGTTGTAAAAATAAACGCGCTGATGAGCGCTCCAAAACAGACTCAATGTGCTGCCAGCGCGGAAGCACACGTGATTCCCGCGTTGGTCGAATTTCATGTGACAGCGCGTCTGTTACTTATATCTGATCGCGCTGATATGAATCTTTGTTATTCAGTAGCAATGTCAGCGCTCCAGTGCAGTTATGTACCCACGATGATCTAGTTTGGGTGAGTTTGTTCTAACAGTCAGCCTTCTAGATGACTCCAGACCTAGTTGTTGGCCTTGCAAATGTCACCCTCCCTTCTCTAGCATGTCTGTTTCATCATTTGAGCCACCTTCCTTGGAGATAAGCTCATCCTCCCACCATTCATGGAGACTCCTTCTCCTATTTAAGCCTCCACCATTGCCATGAGCTGCGAGTTTTTGGGATTGATTGTGTTTAGAGCATTGCTGGTAGTGTGAGCTTGATAGGCAGCTGGTGTGATAAGTGTGGGATAGCTAGAGTGCTTAAGGAAGGTTGGGAAGTGTTTCCATCTTGTGTAAACTTGTGTGAGAGAGATTTTTGTCTTGGGATATCTACCTTCAAGGGTGAATGCTTGAGGGACTTGCTGGGTGGACCCAACCAAAGGAGGATCTGACATCAGAACTTGGTTGTATTCTCTTTTGTTTTATCAATAATAATAGAAGACTATCATTATGGTTCCACTCATGTGTCTTTTTTATGATGTTTGAGTTGTATCTTTTCTGACCGATACATAGTTGCATTTCCCGGATTTTATGCTTGTATTTGTCTTGTTCTTTGCACGTGCAGGTGTCTGTTCACGGAGATCGTGAGGATTGCGACCAGCTGAAGCGAAAGCGTGGAAGTGACAACCCTTCTACGAATATAAGCGTTGGATTCGAGGTAGGCTCTCATCTTGGCCTTTATTTTGCAATTAGGAACCTGCGTGTTAGCGTTGTTTGATTGTTGCTAGACCTCAGTTAGTTTAGAGGGATCACCTTTGTCCGCAGAGGGGTTTACCTACACAACAATAATTGACATGAGGAAAATGATGGGCCTCCTACATAGGTAAAAATCAACACCCTTTTGGCCATCCTTCAACATATGTTTATCTCTCTCTCCATTTGATAACATCTTTTTGAGCTATCATGTGTTCATTAGGGAGGTTAAGGAATATTTGTCATATCATGTAGCCTAAAATATTGAATTTGCAGGACAAAGTGCAATTATTGTGCAAAAGTAAGATGGAGACTAGTTGGAGGAAATGTAGGAGACTTATTCCCTACATTAACTCACCTAAAATTTAGTTGTCTATTGGGAATTACTACACCCAGTGACTAAGAGAATCTCAAGAGACTAGATCCACTTTTATAGGGGTTTTGGAGGGAAGCAATCCTCCTTCTAAGGAGGATTCTCCCTCACTCATTTTTGTATAAATAAAGGATCCTAGTCTGAGTGTGTTTTAAGGGATCTTAGTTCCATTGGGATAGGGCCCAACCCAAACACTCAAGCCTCTATCTTTTATATTTCTATTATGCATGCTTTTTCTATACTTAGCTTAGTTGTCTCCATTCTTATTTTGTTTATCTAAAAAAAAATTTCCTTTGGAGATTTATTAATCATTTTTATTGAGAAATTTGGCTATATTCTCTATAAGGACAGGCACAAAAAGTATGGTCCTTTTTATGAAATATTAAGATCTTATTCTAAATTCAAGTCATCCTTTCCTTTGCATTTTTATATTTTGTAATTAGTATTCTTGGCTATCTTTAGATCATGATGTTCTGATAGTCGAATAACCACTTTGTGTGCAGGTGAAATCTATTAGATTGCAGGGAAAAGTAGCATCATTTCCATTGAATACTAACCAAATTACTTAACACCCTCCTTCCATTCCCATTCATTCCTTTAAATGTTCTACACACAGAAAACTAGTTACAAATTTACTAGAGATTGTTAGATTGCTTTCTCCCCTTGTGAAAGATGGGCTCTTGAGGAGATCTAAGCTTTGAAAGGTCTTCCACACTCTTACCCAACCTCCAATTCCTTATCCCACCTTTTGGTCACTTTTAGAATCATCAAACCGCTCTTGAATGCAATGTTGTAGCAATACAGAGCATCCTATAACATCTTGTAGCAGTCTTGTAGCGTCCTATAAAACCTCACAAAATCCATTATAATTTGACGAAAATTGCTCCTTAAGCCTAAAATTTTCTTCATACCCTTCCACAATGTCTTCTTGGCCTTGGAAACAAGCTTGAGGGTACTAGATACCTTTTTGAAAACTTAATTTCATCACTATGGTTTTAACTATGTAATTAGGCTTAGTTGTTTTAATCATCAATTTAATATCAAAAAGGTAGTTTACATCGATATTTATTGAGAATTTGTTTGATTGTATAATTAGAACATGATTTATTTTTAGTGTAGTAGTTTAGGTATGATTTCATGGTATTTACTTCATGTAGCTAGATTAGGTTTATTTTCCCATTGTTTATTTTCTATAATATATTAGGGATTTCCTTCCAAGTATTTCCTTGCAAGTATATCAAAGCTTTGGGTTATGCAGTAGGAAAAGAAATGTTTCATTTAGTTCCTACCTTGCAAATTTTTTCAAATGGTCTCTACACATATCAGT